>SJYO01001956.1:0-10000 GCA_006410555.1 Capra ibex | reverse complement strand
CGTTCCTTTCACTTCCCTGGGGTCTGGCCCTGTTGTTTCTCCTGAGCCACAGACTTCTCTTCTTTAAATGGAAGCTCGTTGCAGAAAAATATGTTTAAAACCTCATTCGTATAGAATGCATGTGCCCTTTTGTAAACAGAACTTCTCTTTAGTGACGCGTGAGTAGAGTGACTGCCCTTGGGAAGTGATGCTGTGTGAATGTCTTGTCCGCATGAATGAGTATGTGAGTTTCTCTTAACTTTTACTGCCGAAGAAGACCAGCTTAAAAGTTTAAAAGTCCTGTTTTCTGGTAAGCAAGTTGCCTCAAGGGTGTCCTCCGTCTCAGTCGCTGTTTTTGGCAAACCCCCTCACAGCCTTCAATGTCTCTGCTGAGAGCCTTCTCGGTGTTGTCCTCCGCGTCGTTTCTTCTCAGCTGATGTAAGCACCACGTTGCATGTAAGCACCTGAAACCCAAGCACCTAGAAGAGCGTAGGGCACAAAATGATTAATTTATTAAGTGAATGGATAAAAATACGTTAGGATGAATAAAGCATTACAAGATATGTTGACCTTTTTTAAAAAGTTGTCTTTTCACAGTTAGATTTAGTTTAACAAGCACTTTGTAAAGTGGGTCTAAAGTTTCTTGCTCTGCCTGAATAGCTTAGCTTTAACTTTGACATTTACTCAGCCTTTGTGTGCTAACAGCTTGTTGATTCGGGGTATTACAGTGTAAGGCACGTGCTGTAGATAATTCTGGAATCAGGCTTGGGTTCCTGACAGGCTTATAATCTGGGTAATTGACTTTGAACATTAGGTTCGTCATATGTAGATGAAAATAATATTGGAGTCATATTGTTAGGATTAAATGAGATGATGTATGTAAAAATAGCAGAGTTCCTGGGACTTGGTTAAAAATTAGCTATATTTTTCCCTTCTCTTCACAGTCTTTATAGAGATATTTATAATAAATGCATATGCCGTTCTAGACTTAAAATTTTTCAAGTATAGGATGGACTAGAAATAGCATTTCATTCAGATTATGATCCCTGAAAATCACTCATTTATTTCTCCTTTGTCGCAGCACTGTTTTTAAAGAATAAAATCGTGTATGCTAGAAAAATGGAAGTATTCCAGGAACTTCGCAAGACGTCGGCACATTTGGAGTGTGACCACTGCAGTTTCAGAGGCACAGACTATGAAAATGTACAAATCCACATGGGTGCCACCCATCCAGAATTCTGTGATGAAATGGATGCCGGTGGGTTAGGTAAAATGATATTTTACCAGAAAAGCGCAAAGCTGTTTCACTGCCATAAATGCTTTTTCACCAGCAAGATGTACTCTAATGTATACTATCACATCACATCTAAACATTCGGCCGCAGAGAAATGGAATGAGAAGCCAAAAAATCAGTTCAACAAAGAAGCAGAACCTGTGAAAAGCCCCCCTCTTCCTGAACACCAGAACATGGCCTCCAGTTCAGCAGAGCTGCTGAAGCCTGCCCCTGCCCTTTCTATAGAAACACAGAAACTTGGCCCAGTTGTGTCTCCAGAATCACCAGAACCTGCCCCTCTTCCTTCCCTGGACTCTCAGAAGCTTGGCCTTGTTGTTTCTCCTGAGCCACAGACACCTTCTCTTCCTTCTCCTGAGCCTCCAAAACCAGCCCCTGTCTCTTCTCCTGAACTTCCAAAACCAGCCCCTCTTGTTTCTGAATCTCAGAAACAAGTCCCTGTTCCTTCTCCAGAACCACAGAAACTTGCTCCTGTGTCTCCTGAGCCAATAAAGGCCACTCTGACTAATCCCAAACCCCAGAAACACTCCCATTTCCCAGAAACATTGGTGCCACCTTCAGCCCCATCCCCTGAGTCACCAGTACTAGCTGCCTCCCCAGAGCCTTGGGGACCATCCCCAACTGCTTCTCCGGAGTCTCGGAAGCCAGCCCAGACTGTCTCCCCTGAGCCGAGGAAGCTGTCCCCATCAGTGTCTCCTGAACCTTGGAAGCTGTTCTCTGCTGTCTCCTCAGAGCCTCGGAGGCCAGCCCCAGCTGTGTCACCAGGCTCTTGGAAGCCAGGGCCACCTGGATCCCCCAGGTCTTGGAAATCTAGTCCGTCAGCATCATCAGGACCTTGGAAGCCAGCTAAACCTGCTCCATCTGTGTCTCCCGGACCTTGGAAACCGGCTCCGTCCGTGTCCTCTGCCTCCTGGAAGTCTTCGTCAGTCTCGTCTGGTTCCTGGAAATCTCCTCCTGCGTCTCCTGAGTCGTGGAAGTCTGGCCCACCGGAGCTGCGAAAGACCACTGCCACCTTGTCACCTGAGCACTGGAAGACAGCTCCTCCAGAGTCTCCTGAGGCTCGCAAACCTGGCCCAACACTGTCCCCAGAGATCCGGAGTCCAGCAGGGTCTCCAGAGCTCAGAAAGCCCTCAGGGTCTCCTGATCAGTTTTCTCCTGATCAGCGGAAAACATCTCCTGCTTCAGTTGATTATCCTGAGTCCCAGAAAAGTTCCCGTGGTGGTCCCCCTGATCTCTGGAAGTCTTCCTTTTTCATCGAACCTCAGAAACCTGTCTTCCCTGAGATCCGGAAACCAGGTCCTTCTGGGCCATCTGAGTCCCCCAAAGCAGCCTCTGATATCTGGAAGCCTGTTCTCTCTGTCAATACTGAGCCTAGAAAGCCTGCCCTGTTTTCTGAGCCTACCAAAACCGCCCCTCCTGCTTCTCCTGAACCACGAAAACGTGCTCTTTTTCCAGAGCCCCGGAAGCATGCCCTTTTCCCCGAACTTCCAAAATCTGCCATCTTCTCGGAGTCTCAGAAGGCAGTTGAGCTTGGTGATGAACTACAGGCAGATTCCATAGATGATCAAAAGTGTGATGCTCTAGTTCAGGAAGAACTAATGGCTACACCTAAGAGACTCTTGGAAGACACGTTATTTCCTTCCTCAAAGAAGCTCAAGAAAGACAACCAGGAGAACTCTGATGCTGAGCTTAGTAGCAGTGAGTGTATTAAAGCAGATTTGGATGCAGTAGATGGTAAGGGCCAAGAATCAAGCAGTGACCAAGAGCAGGTTGATGTGGAATCTATTGATTTTAGTAAAGAGAACAAAATGGACATTACTAGTCCAGAGCAGTCCAAAAATGTATTGCAGTTTACTGAGGAAAAAGAGGCTTTTATCTCTGAAGAAGAGATTGCAAAATACATGAAGCGTGGAAAAGGAAAGTATTATTGCAAAATTTGTTGCTGTCGTGCTATGAAAAAAGGTGCTGTTTTGCATCATTTGGTTAACAAGCATAATGTCCATAGTCCTTACAAATGTACAATTTGTGGAAAAGCTTTTCTTTTAGAATCTCTCCTTAAAAATCATGTAGCTGCTCATGGGCAAAGTTTGCTTAAATGTCCACGTTGTAATTTTGAATCAAATTTTCCAAGAGGCTTTAAGAAACATTTAACTCATTGTCAAAGCCGGCATAATGAGGAAGCAAATAAAAAGCTGATGGAAGCTCTGGAACCTCCACTGGAGGAGCAGCAAATCTGATTTTTAAACCTGGTGTGGACATGTGCTCTGCAGAGTTGTTCATTGAACCCACTTGTTGAAAGTATCAGTTAGAAAGCCTGGCTGGGTCAGTAGATCCTGATGCTTGGTGTGCTGTGTTTGTCTCAGTGGTGTTACAGAGAATAAGTGTGTGTTATTTTTTTCCTTGGTCTCTTGTTTATGTGGCTGTTGTATAAGTCAATAAATGCATATTGTGTATTCCATATGGGTAAAATTTCTCTAATTTCTTTAGTATATTTGAGTAATATGAAGAGGTAGGTGTTCTGTATAACAAGACTAAGTCGTACCCAGTTGGAAACATCTAGTTACATCTTTCTTGTGCAACTAATTTTGGACAGTGGAAATTAGGCATGAAAATTCTGAGAAGTTTTGTTCTCTTAAGTGTGTGTTCAGATGATAAAAATTATTTTAAAGTTTCTATTTGGTCATAAAATGTTAGTTTATTAATCTTGAACCACTTTTAGGTGATTATTAGCTTTTATGTCATGGAAATTTGGAGTCTCAGGGTTGCTGATTTTCTGCTAAAAGAGGGGAAATTGAGTCAGTTTAAAATACAGTTTGCAGTCTTCTCCTGTAGGAAACTGAGAAACAGGGGTGTGATTTTAGGTCTTGTCCTTAGTTGATTCCTTTGGAATCTTCCACTCTACCCTACCCCAGGATCTGGCCCTTCCCTTCCCTGTGAGCTCACACCAACAGGTGATCCTTGCTTGCCAAATGTGTTACGAGTTGCACCTCCTCCTGGGCCTTACGCACCGTCTTTTGGGGCTTCAGACCAGGGTCATGAGCAGAACCGAAAGTCTTCCAGATTCACCACAAAAAGTTTTATAAATATTACTGTTTAAGAAAACGCCAGTTCTGTGTTTTTCACAGTTGTTGCTGTAAGTACTTGGTGCCTGTTTATGGATTGTTTTATTCTGAAATATTTTGTCAAATGTGTATCAGCCAAATTAAAGCCAAATCAAAAACAAAGGCTTCCATGTTAGCAGTGTCTTCCTGTGCGCTTGCTTTTGTGTGATTTTCATATGATACCAAATTCCATTGTTTCCAATTTCCACTTGTTTTCACACTGATTTTCATATCTGGAGCAGCATTTTCTACGCTCTGTTTTCTCAGAGTGGTCAGGTAGGTTCAGGGACTGTACGGTCATCCCTTGGTGTCCACAGGGAATTAATTCCATGACACCCTGCAGATACCAAAATCCGTTGGAAAAGCATGTAGTGTTTGTATTTAACCTGCCGTACTTTAAATCATCTCTAGATAGCTTACAGTGCCTAACACGATGTAAGTGCATTATAAATAGTTATCAGCATGTGGCCAGTTCAAGTTTTGCTTTATGGAACTTTCTGGAAGTTTTTTCGAATATTTTTGATCCGTGGTTGGTTGAATCCATGAAAGTGGAAACCAAGGATGCATGAGTCCTAGCTTCATGAGGCTTTGTACGAAAATTCTCATCAATCCACGTTAGCCTATTAAAGGTCACTTAATCCTGCTGGTGGTCAGTCCTGACTGCTTCATTGAAACAATAGGAAGCATTTAGTGTCAAGGATTCTGATTTGTAGCCAGAAATGAGATATTGGCTTATGCACTTGAATTCCATCAAACAAGCAGCTCCAGAGCTGCCATTTCAGAGAACACGGTCTGGCAGGGAAGGCACTGCTTGATGGGATTGTTGATTTACGCTGGGCAGCTTAACAACAAGCTTGCGTGTTGTGGAGTTGACTCCTAGACATGATGTCAGCAGGCAGGAGGGGGAAGGTGTCTTGGATACAGCTGTCTTACATGCTGACTTGATTAAAATTACGAGTAGAAGAACAAGGGACCTCCAGTGCCCAGAAATTGTTTTGAAGCCTGCAGTCAGAACAGCCATGTCTGAGCGTGTAACAGCAGGCAGCAGGTTCTTTGGAGCCCTATCTTTTGGGGCAGCTTCTCAGAGAGTCCTCGGTGCGTCTGCTCAAGGGGAATCTAGCTAGACCCCATAACTTGGCATCTCATGTTGGTTTTTAGTAGCACCATCGTAAGAGACTTGGTGCTAGGTTAGGTAGCTGTGGCGCATGCGTAGTTTGGCATTAAGGCCAACTGGAGATCCAGCCAGTCCATTCTGAAGGAGATCAGCCCTGGGCTTTCTTTGGAAGGACTGATGCTAAAGCTGAAACTCCAGTACTCTGGCCACCTTGTAAGGCTCGGACGCACTCTGAAAGGACACTCAGGGACAGCCTCTAGCGGACTGACAAAGTTTGTGATCTAACTGCGCAGGTTTATAATTCTCAGGGAATAGAGCATAAGGCTGACTTGCACGTAGCCATTCCAGATAAACATTACAGCACTCGAGCATAAGAGACAGTTCCCATCGCCCAAGACATAACAGCTTTGACGAAACTCTAAAGGGAGTCTTATCGTGAAACAACAGTCCTTGCTCTCAGAAACAGGTGGTCAGAAGGAAGCCTTCGAATGCCTCAAGGCCGGGTATATGACCCTTCGTTATCCATTCCCAGCCTCAGGCACTCGGTGAACGCTCATAACCCTTTGTTATGCTCGTTCCAGCTTCCTACCTTCGTCATGAGTGGAGCAAATACATTTTCAGTATTTTCTCAAAGCCTTCCAGCTCCTCCACACCACTTCATGCGAAGAGTTGACTCATTGGAAAAGAGTCTGATGCTGGGAGGGATTGGGGGCAGGAGAAGGGGACGACAGAGGATGAGATGGCTGGATGGCATCACTGACTCGAACGTGAGTCTAAGTGAACTCCGGGAGTTGGTGATGGACAGGGCGGCCTGGCGTGCTGCAATTCATGGGGTCGCAAAGAGTTGGACATGACTGAGCGAGTGAACTGAACTGAAACCACTGTGTTCTTGGCTCACCTCAGCTGTAGCTTCCCGGTTTTTTTCCTTTCACCTCTAAGGGGTAAACTGTGTCCTTAGTTTAGAACCTCTTTACTTTCTTTTTACTTTTTAATTTGTTTATGTATTTTTGGCTGTGTGAGAAATTTCCACAATGTGATCCACACAGTCAAAGGCAATGAAGCAGAATTGGTTTCTCTGAAATTCTCTTGCTTAGGACTGGTTTTGCAGTTGTTTGGGAAACAGCCACAGGGCGGCAGCATTTATTCATGCCCATCTCTGGTTTCGACAAGCAAAGCCTGATGGAAAACCCTGTTCATCCAGGTTTCTCCGGCTGAGGTAAGCCCTGCCCTGGAGGCTTCTTGATCAGTCACTGAACTGATTGTGACTTTACCCTTCTGGTGTCAAAGAAACAAGATTTCTTTGAGGAACAAATACAGAATGCCAGTAGACACCTGAGAAATGCTCGGCATCCCTATCGGTTCAGTCCCATCACATGGCTCTTAGGAAATTCTGGAGGAATATATCAGAAAGGACAGGGGTCTCCCAGGTCAGATTAGATGTAAAGAGCCTGTCTGCCAATGCAGGAGAAGTAAGTTCAATCCCAGGGTGGGGAAGATACACTGGAGGAGGGCATGGCAACCCACGTCAGTATTCTTCCCTGAAATACCATGGACAGAGGAGCCTGGCAGGCTACAGACCACAGGGTCCACCGAATCAAACATGACTGAAGGGTTAGGGTTAGGGGGGTTGGGAGGGTAGAGGAGGGGGTCAGGAGTGTGGAGAAGGGGATCGGCAGTGTGGAGGAGGGGTGGGAGGATGGAAGGGCTGCTGTGTGCACATAAGTCCCCACTCCGACCATCTTCAGAATTGCTCATTGGTGTAGCAAGCACCCTAATTGTGTTTTCACCTGTGTAACTGGTGGGTTCTTAATGAGCAATGTGAACAGTGACATTAAATGTCCTCAGTCAGGACTAGATGCTTACTATACCACATACAGATGTAAGAACCTGGGGAGGCATGTGCAGCCGGTACCCCTAGGGACAGGGTTCAGACTTGACCCCTCAACATTTTGGGGTCCAGCCACTGCTTTAGCATTTCTGAGGGCCCAGTGCTGACTCTAAGGGTTCTGTAATCCAGCCTCCAGCCTCCTTTACTGAGATCCACACTTCTAGGACCCTACAGAGCAGGGCCTGTGTGAGTTCTCTGTGGCTTCTCTAACAGACGACCACATGTTGGGAGATTTAAAGCAACAGGAGTTCATCCTCCCCCGGTCCTGGAGACCAGACACCTGAGACCAAGGTGGTGCAGGGCTGAGGTCCCTCCAGAGGCTCCAGGATGGGGTCCTTCCTGCCTTCTCCAGCCTTGGGGCTCCAGGGTCCCGGGGCTTGGGGCCCCTCCCTCCCACCTCTGCCTCCCTCCAGGATGGGTCCTTCCTGCCCTCTCCAGCCTTGGGGCTCCAGGGTCCCAGGGCTTGTGGCGCCCCATCCCACCTCTGCCTCCATCTCCACGGGGCTTCTCGTCCGTGTCCTCTTCCATCTCTTATAAGGACTCCAGCCTTGGGGCTCCAGGGGTCCCAGGATTGGGGCCCCTCCCTCCCACCTCTGCCTCCATCCAGGATGGGTCCTTCTTGCCTTCTCCAGCCTTGGGGCTCCAGGGTCCCATGGCTTGGGGCCCCTCCCTCCCATCTCTGCCTCCATCTTCACGGGGCTTCTCGTCCGCGTCCTCTTCCATCTCCTATAAGGGCTCTGTCAGCTGGACTGAAGGTCACCCCCGCCCCGGATGCCCTGACCTTGAGACCCTAACTCCATCTGGCAAAGACCCTTTTCCCAGATACGGCCCTGTTCCCGTGTTCTGGGGGGGGGGCACATCTTTGGGGGCCACCATTCACCCCATTATCTGTATATAAAATAACCTCATTTTAGGAGATCACCACAGGTCCATATAGACGGGCACAGACAGCAACCATACACGTGGGGTCTGGAGAGAATGAGGGTCCTGGAGTCACCTGGAACGGATCAGGCCTGGCTTCATCAGGTGAGGGGAATCACAGGGAGGGGCGGGCATGGTCTTGTTCAGGCTTCAAAAAGACCGTGTTGGGTGGGATGTGAGGCGCACCGTGAGGGCAGGGAGCTTTGTGGGGCCCGATGGAGGGATTAGGCTTGGGCCGGGGCCGTGGGTGTAGAGGGGAATGAGTGTGGGGGTTGGCCATATGCCCTGGAGAAGGAGCGGACAGTCCCTGGGGCACAAGGAGCTGGGAACCTGGGAGGCTTCTGTGTTACTGAACCAAGTCCACACACCTGAGTGCAGTAAAGCCAGTCGCCTGACACTGGGTGCCGTAAAGGAAAGGGCAGCATTAATTGTAAAGGCACCAATACGTGGAGACAGGGAGCTCATGCTCTACACCCTGAAATCCCTGAAGGGCTTCAGGAAAGCAGTTCTACGGGCCACATGAGGGAAGCGGGGTCACAGAGTATGTGATTCGCTGGTGCACGGTTCTCTGGCTGGTGAGGTAACAGGCAGGTAACCTCACAAATCCTCAGGCACTGGGCACTCTGGGGGTGACGTGTTCATGCTCATCAAGTAGTTAACTTCTTCCACTCAGTGGGGCTTTCAGCAGCAAAACACCTCCCTGAGTGTGCCTCGGCTACTGTCATCTCCATACTTCAGAGAGGGGCTACGGCAGGGGATACGGGGTGGGGGTCTGTCCTGGGAGGGCCCCTAGGCTCCTGCTCAGTTACGCCAGGTGTCTGGGCTCAGCAGCTGGAGGAGTCGGGGCTGCCTCCTGGGCGTGGGGAGCAGCAGGACCGCAGTCCTCGAGGGGCCTGTTAGTCCCCAGGATGAGATGGGGAGGCTGTGGATGGACAGATGCACCTGGCCTGGGAGAGGGCTGCAGGCTGGAAATGTCACTGGAATCTTCGCAGGGAGGGAGGGGAAAGACCAGGAGGGGGCAGGTGGGTTATAGCACCTACGTGCAGGTGATGGTGGTCCTGTTGGACACAACTCAGAGCTGTAAGGAGTGGTGGTCAGGGGCCCAGCTCCGTCCTCTTGTTCTCTGCTTGTCTGTGACTTCCCACTCCTGCATTGAGGAGCCGGGCCCCCACCGTCTGCGTCTGTCAGCTCTTTTCTCCTCTTCAGATTACGTGTACAGCGGTCTCAGAATTGCTAGCTACTGTGCTCTGGAAAGATCTCTGTAAAATGAAGCCCAGTGTTTATGTGCAGGCCATTTGCCTTTTGCGTATCTATTCATTCATTTCCAAAGTCAACACATTTCGCCCCATCTCCTACGGTGAGGTATCCTTTCAGTGCATTTCTGACGTGGTTAGGTTTTGTTGCATTGTGTATTCCGTCCTGAGGCTCTCCTACACTCTAGATAACTAGACTTGAATAGATTGTTTGATCCCTTGGGCTGTACAAATCGATGAGTGTAGACAAATGCCTAGTGACAGGTGTCCATCCTGAGGCATCACAGGGAATACTTCAGCCCCCTTCAGCAGATGACCTGCTTATCATCTATGTAGCTTTGCTTTTCCTAGAATGTCACAGATGAGGTCATACTCCAGACTGTGTTCTTTCACTGAGTGATATCCATGCTTTTCAAGGTTTGGTGGTTTATTCCTTACTACTGATGAGTAATA
>SJYO01001927.1:0-11592 GCA_006410555.1 Capra ibex | reverse complement strand
TGTCACATCCTCCCAAGGGAAAAGAGGTGTGGGAGAGGTCGTAAATACATCCAATAAGAATTTTCATGTCTATTAAAACGTTTGACAATTGGATCTTTGAGTATACGAGGTTATAAAAGTGTTGACTAAAAAGAAGAGAGAAAAAGATATAATAGGCTTTGTCGTTCGGTGGATAGGGAGTCGTGTTTGTTATTAAAATTCTTCAACAAAACCACGGATAGTAAAAGGGTATGTTAGTCGTATTATATGATTATATTACTTCCAATCTTCGGGATCCAATGATACTAGCTCAACAGTTTCATTTATTACGACTATAAAAATATAAATAAACTTTTAATTCTTTTAGTGTGATTGTCCATTTATTGTGACTTTATGGTACAATAGTTATTTATTACAAATTCCATTGTGTTCCTTATTTGTATAAAGAGACCTTTTTATAGTCCTTTCGAGGAGACAGATACCCTAAAGGGTCCGTTCTTATGACCTCACCCAACGGTAAAGGAAGAGGTCCCCTAGAAGGGTTTGGGACTGACTTTGACTCAGAGGACGTAACCGTTCACCCAAAAAAAAATGGTGACTCGGTGGTTCCTTCAGGATTAAGATGAATATACATAGTCAACGAGAATCCCGACAAGGAGAGGGAAGTATAAAATTTAAACGAGAAATGAAAGACATTTATGTTTATGTAAACTATCTATATCATTTAAGTCATAGATTGAAGACTCATAGTGTAAGACGTCAACAAAGAAAAATTGGTGAAACAACTCAATACTTACTATATGTTTTTGGAAAGTTATTAAGTATGTTCTACTATTAAACGTCTAGTAATAAGCTTATACTTCCAGAAAGGTCCACTGAGTTATCCATTTCTTAGTGAACGTTACGTCCTCTGGGTCCAAGCTAAGAACCCAACCCTTCTAGGGGACCTCCTCTCTTACTTTTAGGTGAGATCATAAGAACGGACCTCTTAGGACACCTGTTCTCCTCGAAGTGTCTGATGTCAGGTATCCCAACGTTTCTCAGACTGTAACGACTTCACTGACTCTTACATACGTGTGTGTACGGGTACTTTGCTAGTGGTGTTACCCACCGTATTTGTATAGGTAGTGAAGGTTTTCAAAAGAGGGTGGTATACATGAACAAATAGATACTATTTTTGTAAATTCTGTTCTAGAAGATAATAGAATCACTTAACGTATCAAGTCACAATAATTGACGTAGAGTTGTGACATATCATCTAGAGATCTTGAATAAGTAGAATATATTCACTTCGAAACATCAGAGTCGGAAAATTAAAATTTAATATTTCACTTACTTTTACTATCTTTCGTATTTCCGTCTATAAAATAACTCGATAGACTCATCCACTATTTCCCTCATGTAATTTATAGATAGATAGATAGATAGATAGAGAGAGAGAGATATATATATATAAACATGAAACTTTTTCGTTTGTGACACCAGTTGAATTCACTTCACATTCATTCGTTCCTTTTCAGATATTTATTAATACTCCTTTAGGACATATGTTTTTTCGTCTGTTTAATACCCTTCCTTTTAAAGAAAATTCTTTGTTGATCCGATATATCCCTTACCCAACGACCATGTATTTTACTCATATCTTCGATAGTATAGTTAGAATTATTCAATCACAAACAAATTAGGTAGTCAAGTCAGGTCAAGTCAAGTTAGCGAGTCAGCACAGGTTGAGAAACGTTGGGGTACTTAACGTCGTGCGGTCCGGAGGGACAGGTAGTGGTAGAGGGCCTCAAGTGAGTCTGAGTGCAGGTAGCTCAGGTACTACGGTAGGTCGGTAGAGTAGGAGCCAGCAGGGGAAGAGGAGGACGGGGGTTAGGGAGGGTCGTAGTCTCAGAAAAGGTCTCAACTGAGAAGCTTACTCCACCGGTTTCATGACCTCGAAGTCGAAATCGTAGTAAGGAAGGTTTCTTTAGGGTCCCAACTAGAGGAAGTCTTACCTGACCAACCTAGAGGAACGTCAGGTTCCCTGAGAGTTCTCATAAGAGTCACCCGTTTTTTATTAATGTGGTGGTGGTAACAACATAGATAACAACGGAAGGATAGTAAATGCTCCATTACACGATGCGTTACATGTGTATCAACGTGTTATAATAAAAAGGTGAAATACCTTCTCCTTTAATTTTGGATCTAATATGTAAAACGACTTTAGGGGAGACGAGTACCTTAAAACCCCTGAGATAAGACACTGAAACCTGTTTGATGGTTCTAACACAGGAATTACACATGATATATATAAGACATTTGGTTAAGTTATCAGATCTGGAACTTAAGGTCCATAAAGATTTTATTGTCAACTTGTATATATATTTACCCGAAGTAAATACCCTCCCAAGTACCACCTCTCCAGACCGTCTTACACCAGGTGACCTCTTCCTTTACCGTTTGGTGAAGTCATAAGAACGGAACTCTTGGGGTACTTGTCATACTTTTCCGTTTTACTATCCTATGACTTTCTCCATGAGGGGTCCAGCCATTCACGGACTATACGATGACCTCCAGTCACCTCTTTATTTAGGTCTTTCTTACTTCCCTACCTCGGTTTCGTTTTTGTTATGGGTCGACACCTACACTGACCACTATCTTTGTTCCAGGCTACGACATTTCTCGTTATAACGTATCCTTGGACCTTACAGTCCAGGTTCTTAGTTCCGTTTAATTTCACCAGTTTGTCCTCTACCGTTCTCACTTGCAACTGTAAGATCCTTAGTCGCTTGATTTTACCTGACCTTACCCACTTAAATTGAGTCTGCTGGTAATATAGATGATGACGTCAGTCCTTAGGGAGTCTTCTTTACCTCATCGGTAGTACCAGTTGTTTTCTCAGACTTTACGTCATGAACCTACGTTAGAGTTTTTGTCGTCTTACTAAAGACAAGTAAAGGTTCCGTTTGGTAAGTGATAGTCTCATTATGTTCAGATACGGAGTTGGTCATTACGACTTCTTTGACTTCAACTTACCAACATACTTCTGTATGTTCTGGAAAATCTTGATTGTGGGTTTTTTTATATAGGAAAAGTAATATCCCCTGACCTTACGTTTTCATCCTTCAGTTCTTTGTGGACCTCATTGTCCGTTTAAACCGGAACCTTATACCTTACTTCGTCCCGTTTCTGATTATCTCGAAACGGTTCTATTACGTGACCAGTATCGTTTGTGGGAGAAGGTTGTTGTGTTCTCTTTTGAGATGTGTACCTGTAGTGGTCTACCAGTTGTGGTTTTAGTCTAACTGATATAAGATACGTCGGTTTCTACCTCTTCGAGATNAAACGGTTCTATTACGTGACCAGTATCGTTTGTGGGAGAAGGTTGTTCTGTTCTCTTTTGAGATGTGTACCTGTAGTGGTCTACCAGTTGTGGTTTTAGTCTAACTGACATAAGATACGTCGGTTTCTACCTCTTCGAGATATGTCAGTTGTTTTTGTTCTGGTCCTCGACTGACACCGAGTCTGGTACTTTAGGAATAATGGTTTAAGTCTGAGTTTAACTTCTTTCATCCCTTTTGGTGATCTGGTAAATCCATACTGGATTTAGTTTAGGGAACACTAATATGTCACCTTCACTCTTTATCTAGACTATTCCGTAATCTAGACTATCTACCTCACGGACTACTTGATACCTTACTCCAAGTACTGTAACATGTCCTCTGTCCCTAGTTCTGGTAGGGGTACCTTTTCTTTAGGTTTTTTCATTTTACCGACAGACCCCTTCGGAATGTTTATCGACACTTTTCTTCTCTCCGTTTTTCGGTTCCTCTTTTCCTTTCTATATTTGTAGACTTACGTCTCAAGGTTTCTTATCATTCTTCTCTATTCTTTCGGAAGAAGTCGCTAGTTACGTTTCTTTATCTCCTTTTCTTGTCTTACCCTTTCTGATCTCTAGAGAAGTTCTTTTAATCTCTATGGTTCCCTTGTAAAGTACGTTTCTACTCGAGCTATTTCCTGTCTTTACCATACCTGGATTGTTTTCGTCTTCGATAATTCTTCTCTACCGTTCTTATGTGTCTTCTTGACTTGTTTTTCTTAGAAGTGCTGGGCCTATTAGTACAACCACACTAGTGAGTAGATCTCGGTCTGTAGAACCTTACACTTCAGTTCACCCGGAATCTTTCGTAGTGATACTTGTTTCGATCACCTCTACTACCTTAAGGTCAACTCGATAAAATTTAGGACTTTCTACTACGAGACTTTCACGATGTGAGTTATACGGTCGTTTAAACCTCTTGAGTCGTCACCGGTGTCCTGACCTTTTCCAGGCAAAAGTAAGGTTAGGGTTTCTTTCCGTTACAGTTTCTTACGAGATTGATGTCGTGTTAACGTGAGTAGAGTGGGTGAACAGTACATTACGAGTTTTAAGAGGTTCGGTCCGAAGTCGTTATGCACTTGTCACTTGAAGGACTACAAGTTCGACGAAAATCTTTTCCGTCTCCTTGGTCTCTAGTTTAACGGTTGTAGACGACCTAGTACCTTTTTTATTCTCTCAAGGTCTTTTTATAGATAAAGACGAAATAACTGATACGGTTTCGGAAACTGACACACCCAGTGTCATTTGACACCTTTTAAGACTTTTTCTACCCTTATGGTGTGGTGGACTGGACACAGAACTCTTTAAACATGCGTCCAGTCCTTCGTTGTCAATCTTGACCTGTACCTTGTTGTCTGACCAAGGTTTATCCTTTTCCTCATGCAGTTCCGACAGTGGAACGAATACATTGAATATACGTCTCATGTAGTACTCTTTGAGACCTGACCTTCTTCGTGTTCGACCTTAGTTCCAACGGCCCTCTTTATAGTTATTGGAGTCTATGCCTCTACTATGGTGGGAATACCGTCTTTCACTTCTCCTTGATTTTTCGGAGAACTACTTTCATTTCTCCTTTCACTTTTTCAACCGAATTTCTAGTCAAGTCAAGTCAGCGAGTCAGTACAGGTTGAGAAACGCTGGGGTACTTGACGTCGTGTGGTCCCGAGGGACAAGTAGTGGTAGAGGGTCTCAAGTGAGTCTGAGTTCAGGTAACTCAGGCACTACGGTAGGGCGGTAGAGTAGGAGACAGCAGGGGAAGAGGAGGACGGGGGTTAGGGAGGGTCGTAGTCTCAGAAAAGGTTACTCAGTTGAGAAACGTACTCCACCGGTTTCATGACCTCAAAGTCGAAATCGTAGTAAGGAAGGTTTCTTTAGGGTCCCAACTAGAGGAAGTCTTACCTGACCAACCTAGAGGAACGTCAGGTTCCCTGAGAGTTCACAGAAGAGGTTGTGGTGTCAAGTTTTCGAAGTTAAGAAACCAGAGTCCGAATTTCGAGTTGTAAGTCTTTTGTTTCTAGTACCGTAGGCAAGGGTAGTGAGGTGCCCTTTATCTACCCCCTTGTCTCCTTTCTCGGAGTCTGAAATAAAACCCCCCGAGGTTATAGTGACGTCTACCACTGACGACGGTACTTTAATTTTCTACGAACGAGGAACCTTCTTTTCAATACTGGTTGGATCTATCATATAAGTTTTCGTCTCTGTAATGAAACGGCTGATTCCAGGTAGATCAGTACCGATACAAAAATGGTAATCAGTACATACCTACACTCTCAACCTGACACTTCTTCCGAATCGTACCTTCTTAACTACGAAAACTTGACACCACAACCTCTTCTGAGAACTCTCAGGGAACCTGACGTTCCTCTAGGTTGGTCAGGTAAGACTTCCTCTAGTTGGGACTATAAAGAAACCTCCCTTACTACGATTTCGACTTTGAGGTCATGAAACCGGTGAAGTACGCTTCACAACTGAGTAACCTTTTCTGAAACTACGACCCTCCCTGATCCCCTCCTCTTCTTCCCCTGCTGGCTCCTACTCTACCGACCTACCGTAGTGACTGACCTACTTGTGTTCAGACTCACTTGAGGCCCTCAACCACTACCTGTCCCTTCGGACCGCACGACGCAAAGTACCCCAGCGTTTCTCAGCCTGTTCTGACTCGCTGACTTGACTTGACTTGACTTAACTTGACTTTCTTAGACGGACGTTACGTTCGCTGGGCCCAAGTTAGGGACCCGTCCCTTCTAGGGGACCTCTTCTCTTTCCGATGGGTGAGGTCACAAGACCGGACCTCTTAAGGTACCTGGTATATCAGGTAACCCCCAGTGTTTTTCAGCCTGTACTGACTCTCTTAAAGTATGAAGTGTCAAGTGTGTATGTACATTTATCTGTAAAATATGATATGTCGAACCAATATTAAACTTTCTGGACGTGACCCTTTAGTTATGGGTTAGAAAATAAAGGTACATTATATACTTTTTAATTTTAACAAAAAGTCGGGTTATAACCCCGATATGTACATATATTCATATAACATTACTTTTATACATAGAAAATTAACACTCCTTGATTATAAAAAGTTAGATTGAAAACGAAAGTCTAATTTCTTTGTAAAGAGTGATATAAACACATCTCATAAACTTCTACCAAGAAAAAGGTTAGAGAATTGTCATTTATAATGAACAGTAAAAAGAAGAGATAGAGGATACGAATAATACGAAAGACTAATTATAAAAGACACCTTTAGAAATTATCTTTTTACTTTAATGGATTTAGATTTACAAAACTTTTTATCATGGAAAATTATTTTTTAGTAAATTGAGATTCATTATAAGAGAGTATCTATAACTTATCCTTCACCTTCCTTACTTTGTATAAAATTTTCGATGACTCATACACCATTTGTAAAATGGAAACCAAGAGGTCTACCTGAGATGGGTTGAGAGGGACAAAGAAAAAAAGAAAAGGGAACTCGGATTCTATAATCACCCAATGTAATCACCCGGAAGGTCAACTCAAGTCATTGACCCACTACAGATTCCTGTAAACCTTTACCCTTCGACGTTTCGTTTAAGTTCCGTAAATAAAGAGATGAAGGTCAAACTCCACAAAGGAAACTGATGTTCATGATGGTCGTATTGTTCATCAACTTGTTTGTACTTTCCCATCCTTACGGTCCTGAATCCTCCTTTGTATCATGGATTATCACTTCAACAAGGACACCTTAATTTTTGTTCTAGTGAATTAACGTCTCATCCTCACTACCACTGAGACTACCTTTACGTACACCTCATGTTTACCTTTACTATAACAAGATTACATTTTCTTTTACTTACATTTTATTGATTGACCATATGATCTACGAGTCTATGAAATAAAAAAAGAATCATTTTTCCAAAGAATCTCTAATATACATACTTTACATATATAAACAACGACAACAGAAAGTCAACGATTCAGTACAAAGTGAGAAACGTTGCACGTGTTAGTATCCGGGGAGAGACAGAAGGTGACAGAGGACCTCAGACAAGTTTAAGTAAAGGTGAGTCAGTCACTACGATAGATTGGTAGAGTAGGTGAAGTGGGAGAAGAGAAAAACGGAAGTTAGAAAGGGCGTAGTCCTAGAAAAGGTTACTAGACCGAGAAGTGTAGTTCACCCGTTTTATAACCTCGAAGTCGAAATCGTTATAAGGAAGGTTACTTATTAGTCCCATCTAAAGGGAACCCTAACTGACCAAAATAGAGGAATGTCAAGTTCTCAGAAGAGGTCGTGGTGTCAGGTCTTCGTAATCAAAAAGTCACGAATCAGAAGAAAAACTAGCTTGAGAGTGTAGGCATGTACTGATGACCTTTTTGGTATTGAAACTGATCTGGCTGAAAACAACCGTTTTATATATATATATTGAGGTCATAAGAACGGACCCTTTAGGGTACTTGTCTCCTCCGAACCCGATGTGAGATAACACAGTGTTACTCAATCTGTACTGACTCACTAATTTGGTGGTGATGGTTGTATATATATACATATGTATTATAATACGATTTATAATATATTAATAAAAAGGTTCTATTGGTTATAGAATTTTTATTCACCCTTAACAAAGTTTCCAGGAAATTAAATGGAATACTTAAGTGGTCCTTGAATTGTTTTAGACTTTAAAAATTATTGATCTTCTGATGTAAAGTTTGAGGTCTTACTTGAAGTCTTAACATTCGGGGTAACCCGTTTCCGAGCCCACCGTGTATGAGACGACAGTCACCTTGACACCCAGACGTCGGATCCCACCGACCAGAAGGTAGTCCCGTCCACCCCTACTGGTGTCCTGTATACCTACCTGTCTTAGGGTCCGATGGGTTTACAAACGAGGAACTCGTCCTTACGTTTAGAGTACACGTGTTCGGGAGAACTGTGACACAGGTCGGGAGGTAGGAAACAGACTTACTTCAAATTTTTATTACGAAGGTTACAGTTTTTATTTATTTACAATTTACTATAATATTCACACATAAACTCTTTTATATTTCATTTTTCTCTAGAAGGGATCGTCGAGTCCTTCATTTCTTAGATGGACGTTACACTTTCCTTACAGATGGGTGAAATAATAAGAACGGACCTCTTAATCTACCCGTCTCCTCGGACCCTTCGATGTCGGATACCCTAGTGTTTCTCAGTCTGTGTTGATTCACCGATTGTGAAAGTGAAAAAAAGTTTCATTTTTCTTCTTTTCTTATTAATCGAAATCCGAAACACAACTGTTCTAAGAACTATAATTAGTAGACATAGAACCTAATTCTGTTTTCCGTCTAATTTACTTCGGATTTATAAATATCAGTAACATCCTTATAAAATTAAGACTCTAGTACGGTCAGTAATAAGACGGTAAAAGAGACACATAAACCAATTTGTGATACAAAGACCCTTCCTTCTCTCGAACACACTTTCGTCTCCCCTTTACGAGGTCTTTTATTCCGACGTCTACTCCGTCTTCCTACTACTCTATTTCCAGTCCTCTCAGTGCTGGTCACTTCAGTGTCCTTTCTATCTCTTTTAATATCAAAGTTTCTTTTTTTTTTCCTTTTATATTGAAAATGTAATATTTATTTTTTCTTCAGTCTCTTTACTTTTATTCTTTTAATCTCTTATTCTCTTAAGTATGTAAGCCAAGTCAAGTCAAGTCAGGAGTCAGAACAGGCTGAGAAACGCTGGGGTATTTAGCGTCGTGCGGTCCGGAGGGACAGGTAGTGGTAGAGGGTCTCAAGTGTGTCTGAGTGCAGGTAGCTCAGGCACTACGGTAGGTCGGTAGAGTAGGAGTCGGCAGGGGAAGAGGAGGACGGGAGTTGGGGAGGGTCGTAGTCTCAAAAAAGGTTACTCAGTAGAGAAGCGTACTCTATCGGTTTCATGACCTCGAAGTCGAAATCGTAGTAAGGAAGGTTTCTTTAGGGTCCCGACTAGAGGAAGTCTTACCTGACCAACCTAGAGGAACGTCAGGTTCCCTGAGAGTTCTCAGAAGAGGTTGTGGTGTCAAGTTTTCGTAGTTAAGAAGCCGCGATTCGGAAGAAGTGTCAGGTTGAGAGTGTAGGTATGTACTGGTGTCCTTTATTGTATCGGCACTGATCTCCCTGGAATCAGCCGTTTCATTACAGAGACGAAAACTTATATGATAGATCCAACCAGTATTGAAAAGAAGGTTCCTCATTCGCAGAAAATTAAAGTACCGACGTCAGTGTAGACGTCACTAAAACCTCGGGGGGTTTTATTTCAGACTGTGACAAAGGTGACAAAGGGGTAGATAAAGGGTACTTCACTACCCTGGCCTACGGTATTAGAAGCAAAAGAATTACAATTCGAAATTCGGTTGAAAAAGTGAGAGGAGAGAGTGAAAGTAGTTCTCCGAAAAATCGAAGAGAAGTGAAAGACGGTATTCCCACCACAGTAGACGTATAGACTCCAATAACTATAAAGAGGGCCGTTAGAACTAAGGTCGAACACGAAGAAGGTCAGGTCGCAAAGAGTACTACATGAGACGTATAATCAATTTATTCGTCCCACTGTTATATGTCGGAACTATATGAGGAAAAGGATAAACCTTGGTGAGAAAACAAGGTACAGGTCAAGATTGACAACGAAGGACTGGACGTATGTCTAAAGAGTTCTCCGTCCAATCCACCAGACCATAAGGGTAGAGAAAGTCTTAAAAGGTGTCAAATAACACTGGGTGTGTCAGTTTCCGAAACCGTATCAGTTATTTCGTCTTTATCTACAAAAAGTCCTTGAGAGAACGAAAAAGGTACTAGGTCGCCTACAACCGTTAAACTAGAGACCAAGGAGACGGAAAAGATTCGAACTCTTTTTAAGTCAACTTTATTACTCAAATACTCCTCCGTTACTTCACTCACATTCCATTCCTTTTAGTACCATTTGGACCTTTTGTACTGAAAAATAACGGGTTATTCAGTTTAGTCTTAAAGAATGCTTCCAACCGACCTAAGATACGGTACCTTTTCCTCGTATTAATCTACTCTCTCACGTAAATAAAGGATTCGTTTGTATTTATTAGTATCTGTAATGATATTAGATCCGTTATTTACACTTAGAATCATCTATGGTAGTAGTCAGTCGATACAAGAAAGGTAGAGACGGAAACGGTAGGAATCAGACGTATATGTCTGTATCACCATAGAACACAGACGACGACGATTCAGCGAAGTCAACACAGGCTGAGACACGCTGGGGGTATCTACCGTCGGGTGATCCGAGGGGGCAGGGACCCTAAGAGGTCCGTTCTTGTAACCTCACCCAATGGTAAAGGAAGAGGTTACGTACTTTCACTTTTCACTTTCACTTCAGCGAGACAGCATAGACTGAGAAGTACTGGGGGACCTGACGTCGGATAGTCCGAGGACGAAGGTACCCTCAAAGTTCCGTTCTCATGACCTCACCCAACGGTAACGGAAGAGGTAGAACACAGACGATCTGAGATAAATCCTTGATCAAAAGTGGTCCCGTCTCTTATGTGGTTACTGTCGGAAGAGGTAAGTACTTCAATTATTAATGAAAACTAGGAGTTTCGATATACGACCACAGGTACTGATCATTCATATATAAATGATAGATCTTTATCTGAGAACTTTTATAGACTACGTCATCTTCTTTAATATTTAAGACCTCAGTGTAGTCAGTATTCGATGGAGTGGTGACAGAAATGGGTACCCTTTTTTTCGTTTTGTTTAGTTTAATTTTTTTACAACGTGACTAGGACAGATTTTTGGACCTGAAAACGACTCTTTGTGTTAACATTGTTAACCACCTTTTTTAGTATAAACGACCTGCTTCCGTCTTAAAATACACCTCGAATCAAAATTGGTAAAGACCTATGATATGAACTTTTATTATCAAAAGAGGAGATTCTGTCCTATTTAAATTCTTACTTGAAAATTTAACACAATTTTAGTGTACTGTTTTTCAAGTCGTAGAATTCGTAAAAATTGACACGTCAAAGTATCATAATTGATATAAGAGAATCAACACGTCGTCTAAAGATTTTTTAAACGTAACCTCCTTTCTTCACTTTGAGATTTGGGTGATTTTTTGGGGATTAAAGGAGAGTACGGTCTGAGTCCGTTGGTGGTAAGTTGTAACACGACGGTACTTAAACTGATGAAATCTGTGGAATATATTCACCTTAGTATGTAGTGTTCTTTGTGACCCGACCTACGTGTTCGACCTTAGTTCTAACGGCCCTCTTTATAGT
>SJYO01001912.1:0-10000 GCA_006410555.1 Capra ibex | reverse complement strand
ATTTACCCATGTGTCTTTTATTATTATTATTATTACACCAGTGGATGGAGTATGAGTCCCCAAGGGTCCACCGAGTCACCATTTCTAGGTAGACGGTTCGTTCTCTGTTCCCCTGTATCCAAGATAAGGACCCATCCCTTCGAGGGAACTTCCTCCTTTACTGTTGGGTAAGGTCATAAAAACGGACCTTTTAAGGTACCTGTCTCACCCGATATCAGGTACTCCAGTGTTTCTCAACGTGAACCACTGATTTGTTGTCGTTGGAGTGTGATTTGTGTATTATATAAGATCTATCTAAAATATATATATATATATATACTTTTATTTTTTTTTAACAGAGAATCTTCTATTTCGTATCAAGTCAAGTAAGTCAAGTCAGCGAGTCAACACAGACTGAGAAACGTTGGGGTACTTAGTGTCGTTTGGTCCGGAGGGACAACTAGTGGTTGAGGGTCTCAAGTGAGTCTGAGTGCAGGTAGCTCAGGCACTACGGTAGGTCGGTAGAGTAGAAGACAGCAGGGGAAGAGGAGGACGGGGGTTAGGGAGGGTCGTAGTCTCAGAAAAGGTTAATCAGTTAATAAGCGTACTACACCGGTTTCATGACGTCAAAGTCGAAATCGTAGCAAGGAAGGTTTCTTTAGGGTCCCTACTAGAAGTCTTACCTGTCCGACCTAGACGAACGTCAGGTTCCCTGAGAGTTCTCAGAAGAGGTTGTGGTGTCAAGTTTTCGTAGTTAAGAAGCCGCGAGTCGGAAAAAGTGTCAGGTTGAGAGTGTAGGTATGTACTGGTGTCCTTTTTGGTATCGGAACTGATCTACCTGAAATCAGGCGTTTCATTACAGAGACGAAAACTTATACGATAGATCCAACCAGTATTGAAAAGAAGGTTCCTCATTCGCAGAAAATTAAATTACCGACGTTAGTGGTAGACGTCACTAAAACCTCGGGGTTTTTTATTTCAGACTGTGACAAAGGTGACAAAGGGGTAGATAAAGGGTACTTCACTACCCTGGTCTACGGTAGTAGAAGCAAAAGACTTACAACTTGAAATTCGGTTGAAAAAGTGAGAGGAGAAAGTGAAAGTAGTTCTCCGAAAAATCGAGGAGAAGTGAAAGACGGTATTCCCACCACAGTAGACGTATAGACTCCAATAACTATAAAGAGGGTCGTTAGAACTAAGGTCGAACACAAAGAAGGTTGAGTCGCAAAAAGCACTACATGAGACGTATATTCAATTTATTCGTCCCACTGTTATATTTATAAATTTTTTTTAAAACCTTATTCCTAATAAAGACTCATTTCTAAACTTTTATCTTCTTTGACCTGGTAAAATACTTATTTTTGAAGACGGATGGTTTATGTAAAATACTGATTTATGTGTTCAGTTTCTTACTTATTTCAATAAATTTTATATATAATAAGGTTTCTTTCTGAGTATAAGGTTTATGTTTCTTCAAGTTACATGATTATTCCGTTTATTGAATTGTTTCAACCGTTTTCTTTCCCTACTGGGGTTTTGAATGTACGTAAATTATAGTAATGAGTAGTTCTTTTTATACGTAATTTCTTTTTAATCCTAGGTACTATATGAGTTGTCCTATCGATTTTACTTTTTCCGTTTTTAATGGTTTTCCACTGCTTACAAAACTTGTTGACCTTAATTATAGGTAATGACAACCCTCCCATTTAAACATCATATGGAAACCTTTTGTTTCGTCATTTGATAGAAAAAGGAGTACTTTGTTTAAGTCTAGTAAGATAGTTGGTCGATTATCATATGTATTCCCACTCGTCAATGTTAAACGGAGGGTTTTAGGAAATTTTACACACCTGTACAAAGACAAATTTTTGTCGGTATAACGATCGACTTCTTATCATAGTTAAATGTCTCTTTAAGTATATTTTTAAATTCAAAAGGCAAACTTTTCACAACGATTAATATTTTTAGGTAAGTCAAAAACATCTCTTTGTGATCATTATTTACGTATATGAATATATTAGGAAACTTTTCTGGTGTCCTTATTAAAATTTCAGTTTAGTTTCTTTTAATGTAAAACTTTTAATTAGACACATTGTCCTAGTGGATTCGTAGTCATTTGAGTATACTATTTTATGACTTTTACACTATTTGATACTCCTTATAATGAATGTCTTTATAAATCATTATAAGTTCTAAACTATTTACTATCAGTAACTCTTTTGTTTATATAAAATTAAAAAGTGGAATTCTTAAAAGAAAACATATAAATTATATATTGTTAACTTATAACAGTAATGAACCATCCAAAGTACTATTTTTACCGTTGACACTGAACACTAGTAACAATGTCATAAATAATCCTCAGTCCGTTTTTGTTCCCTTTTAAAACACTCGATTTCCGACGAACAAAAGGGGGTCGTATAAGGAAGTCCTGTTTTCTATTCCGACTCAGAACTCCCGTTCTCCCAGTTATGACTTTTACATACTCTAACGTCTATAGTGTCCCACCTCACTCATATTGGTTGGTACTCTGTCTTTTTTTACTTTGTAAAGACATCGACTACTCTCGTTAACGATCCGGTTCGTCCGACGAGTGTGAACTACGGGTGACGCTTCACCTTTTCACGAGTGTTCTACGGTTTCTTCACCGTTTGTAGCACAAACTACGTTTTGTTGTCACTGTCTCTGTGTAAGTATTTAGTTGTCTCTATACTCTATACTGAACCTTGGAAAGGTTTCATGTTAAAATTGTTTTTTCCGTAATCTAGAGTCTGGTCCGTTGGTTTGTTTTGGAAAGTTCTTACAAAAGTGTAATAATATTGAATAAAGGTCTATAGCGAAGAAATGTGAGTGTATGTATATAGGACGGGTTTTATGTTGGGTAACACTGGAATGTCAATACTCTATGTGTAAAACCAGTTCTAGTTTTAGTAGTATTTAAGATTCAATCGACATTAAAATCAGTTAATAATTCTCTGTTTAAACTTCTAAAATGTTTTATGTTCGGTTTTTAATAAGTGTTAAAACGTTGATGTTTTAAAACACATATAAAACATAGAGAAGGAACTTTTATATTACAGGTATAGTTGATCCCATTTTTACATTGTTATGTTAATCAACGTTTTCTTAAATGTTTAGTGAAACAATGTAGACTCGTTGATTTCAAAATAACTGTAGTTGATACGTTCAATTCATAATTATAAATAAGAAGGTTCTTCTTTTTTTGTCTCAGCCTTTGACCTATGTATAAACATCCAAATAATACACAACACACGGTTCAACGAAGTCAAGACGGGTTCAGAAACGTTGGGCTACCTGACACTGGACGGTTCAAGGAAACAGGTACCCTAAGAGGTCCGTTCTTATGACCTCACCCAACTGTAAAGGAAGAAGTCTCCTATAAGGTTTAGGTCCCTGACTTAGGCGTAGAGAGTATGGAGTAAGTAACCGTACGTCTAAGGTATGGTGATGTCGGTGTACCGATGAACCCTAATTTAGAGTCTATAAAATGACCCCTTTATGACAAAGGTGATTCGAGAGGTCGTAAGACAGAAGGAAGAAACCTGTATAAGTACAAAGAAAAAACGGAAATGTCTCTATAACATTGTCTCTCCTTGTTGGGACTGAGGTATAACTTAGATAAGTAAATTGTGAAAACGAGACAACGGACACGAATCTTTACGACCGAGACATGTGAAACACTTTCTTACAACGGGTATCGGACTTTATATGTAAGAGTTCCGAGACTGGAAACTTCCCTATTATGAAATTAAGTATATTTCTATTTTTTAAACGTCTTGTATTATCGACTCTTGAAGGGATGTACTCTTTCTTTTATCAGTCGGTTCAGGTCCTTCGTGTCTCGGAGTCCGTCCTATTTGGGTTCCTCCTTGTGTGGTTCTGTGTATCATTGGTTTGACGTTTTCATTTTCTGTTTCTATTTTCTAATTGTTATTCCCTTTTACTGTTTATTATATGTTCCACAGACGGTAGTCCGATAGTCGACTAAAGAGTTTTCTTTGAGATGTTCGGTCTTTCCTTACAGTTCTATATAAATTTCGCCACTTTCCCTTCTCGGATATCGGTTCTTATGAGATACGTCGCTCTGAGAGTAAGTCTATACTACCTCTTTAGTTTTCGAAAGGTTTGATCGTTTTCAATTTTCTTAACATGTGGTGTTTTGGTCGAAATGTTGTTTTCGATTTCCTTGAAGAGATCTTCCCTTTGTGTCCTGTTCCTTTTCTGAATGTCTTTTATTTGGGTTTTGTTAATTCTTTTACCAGTATCCAAAGATTACTCGTCAGTAGCAACTTTTGTTGACCTGACATACTAGTAGAAAGTGAAAATAGGTCAAACAAAGTGAAAAAGATAAAGTATAAGTCACCAGGATACAGTAAAGTAAGTACAAAGGGTTATAAAGGTAGACAAGAAAAAGTCACAAGAGAGAGTTCCGAAGTAGTTCACACCATCTTTTCGGAAACATATGTATGTGTGTGTGTATGTGTGTGCGTGTGTATATTATACATATTATATATATATATATATATATAATCTTTTGTACTTAAAAACGGGTTTTTGAAATATAATAGAACTAAGGTCAACAAACTGAACCGTACTTATCTTACAATCTAAAGATTTATATTTTATCTACACGTTGTTTGTTGTTTCCATATGATATATTAGGTCCCTTGATGTCAGTCATAAAATATTATTGAATACTAACTTTTATTATAGTTTTCATTTATACACATATACATGTCAACTTAGTGGAACGACACGTGAACTTTGTAACATTCAGTTTATATGAAGTTAATGTATACAGTTAATAGTCAACCAAGTCAAGTCAAGTCAACGAGTTAGGTCAAGTCAACGAGTCAGTACAGGTGGAAAAACGCTGGGGTACCTGACGTCGTGTGGTCCGGAGGGACAGGTGGTGGTTGAGGACCTCAAACGAGTTTGAGTACAGGTAACTCACCTACTACGGTAGGCTGGTAGAGTGGGAGACAACATGGGAAGAGGGTGGAAGTTAGAAAGGGTCGTAGTCCTAGAAAAGTTTCCTCAGCTAAAAAGGACAGTCCACCGGATAAAAATTTTCAAAGTCTTGTCTCTTATAGTAAACAGAAAAACCTCTAAATATTCTTGTGACGCTGATGTGGATGTACCTGTCGAGTTCTTGTTTTCTAAGACATTGGTTATTCAAACGTTGTTGGTCGTTATGGAGAAGGAGAAAATGATAATTTTTTCGGATTTAATATTTGACTCATTCTACCAAGAAACCTCAATTTGATCAAGTAGTGGAAGAGGTAGTCGACCTAAAGACTTCTTTAAACAATAAGGAGTGACATTGTTGAACAGAGACCTAAATAACAAGACAACACACCACTCGTCCTACTTGAACCAGAGACGTCCTTTTAGATGTGAAAATACGTAAGGGTTCTAAGACACAGAGAAAAGAGGTATTAAACCTTAAGGTTGGAAATAGGAGGGTTGACTCGGTTATTGTGGTTTAGTTTAAACGAAAGATTAGTTTTGCGAAAGTAATTTTAACGAAGATATTAAAAATATCCGTAGATTCACAATGACGTTTACTAAGTCAATGTCTTTTTTCGTTGTAATCCATAAACCCACGTAATAACCCATTATAGAATATATGTGCTTCATACTTTAAAAGTTTTTTTTAATTTTTACTTTTATGGTATTCTAGGTCTTTAAGGTCAATACTCATAAAAAAGTTTCGTACATAGTTCTCTACTTACCTATTCTACACCATACGTACCTAATAATGAGTTCGTATTTTTTTTACTTTAGAACAGTAAACACTGTTGTATCTACCTGGATCTCGTATAATACGATTCCTTCCATTCAGTCTGTATACTATGTAGACTGTTATGTTATACTACAGTGAACATACACCTTTGGTCTTTGTTTTTAGTTATTTGGTTTGATATTTGTCATTACATCAATATCTATTTCTCTTGTTTCTTCGTCAATGGTCTCTCTTCTCCCAACACCACTACTCTCTTGATCCACTCTCTCTGACTGAATGTTTGAAGAGAATGTTTGATTTACTCAAACCCCCTGTTTTTCATATAGTATTCTTATATCTACTACTCTTGTCGGGAAGCACGTCGACCTTATTTTCTAGTTCTCTTCATATTCCCTTATTTTTGATCTTAAAATTCTCCGAAAAGTCTCTCTTTAAGAGACACAATCTTCTTTTCTCTCTTTATGCAAATTCAATGTGTTCTTCTAGTTACTGATTAGTACTTTAAAAATAGATTTTTCGTCTGACTCAAAGTTTTTGAGGACTGCACGTTCACTACTTTCTCGATCCTATTATGAGAGAGGATACTGACCACCTCACTCGCCTGTACTCTTTTGTCTTAGGAACTTCTGTCACTGTCTTCCTGTCTACATTCCTGACTTAGACGTCAAGGAAAGAGTTACTTCTAACTCAACTCACTTTCTCCCTCACTGGGACCATCGTCTCCGGTCCCACTGACCGAGTGCTGTTAAGTAATTCAAGATGGAGACGACTCCCACGATAAGATATGCAAACAGAAATGTTTGTTTATAAAAATTTTATTGTTTATCTAAAATTTTTAAATTACATTTTTGAATGGATATTTATAACTTGTATGTCTATGTATGTCTTGAACATCCATTTTTTTGCTTATTATTTAGATATGTTGTTTTGTTGACTTCGACATAATTTACTCCCGGGAGTCCTCTCTTCGTCACTCAGGAGGGGACTAGACCAGGTCTACTCCGAGGACCACGACACCCGAGGTGGTGGAGACCCCAGGTCCTACCCCAGGTCCAGGTCCAGAAGTCCCTAAGTCTAGTCTCCGACGCTACCGTTGTGTCCACAACCTTAGGGACCCTCCACCAGTCTGTATCCTCCCGAGGGTCCCCTCCCATACGTCCTGGGTCTTCTGATGGGTCCTAGATCTGAACCGAAACCCCAAGTCTAGAAGTCCCACGACCCAGATAAACGACAAGAAACAACTCTCACAACAGACACTCGCCCTTCACAAATCCTTACAGGGTGTCCTCATTCATGTGGACTCGTAGACCGGTCTTTACAAGTTGACTACCTAAGGACCTGTCACTCTGAGTCTTCATCCTTGTCCCTTGATACCCTGAGTCCTGATTTTCGAACCCAGGGGAAGGGAGAACCGGGACCCTCCTCGTCCCTAGTCTACTGTGTCCCCCATCCTCTTGGACGAGTGGGTAGGATGTGAGTCATGTTGACGAGGACTCTGGACTCGTAACCTTTACCTGTCTGTGTGTCCCAGAGATAAAAGGACTTATTAGTAAAGATTGGGGGTCGGTTTGAGAGGACTCCAAATACTAAAATTTGACTATAATACAACAATGTTATTTTTCTATATAAAATAAACAAATCGTATAATGTTGTGATTGTAAACTCTCTTCTGTGACGAAAAATCTATCATTATTTTGTTTTATACAATAATTCCTGTCTTAACCTTTTTATTTTATTTTATTTTCCTCGTACTCATTCAATTCAGGACGGTGAGTAGGGTTCACACGAAGTCAGTACAAGCTCAGACACGTTGGAATACCTACTCTCGGGTGGTCCGAGGAGCCAGTGACCCTAAGAGGTCCGTTCTTATGACCTCACCCAACGGTAATGGAAGAGGTCAGATAGAAGGGATGGGTCTTCGACTTGGGCTCAGAGGACACGGAGGACGTAACCGTCCACCCAAGAAATGGTGATCGTGGTGGTAGGGTTCACGTGTGCCGTGTCTTAACGAAAGACCACTAAGAATTCAACCTCGACCTGTGTATTATGCGTCTTCTTAGATGTGTTGGAGATTGAAGTCCAACTCTTTTCCATGGACTCGACTAGGTCCTGGGGTCCCAAGGTCTAGGACTCCCTTGGGTCTGAGTCTGTGGGGGATCCGAGCGACCCTGGGAGTCCTGGTCCCTCGTGGGTGTCCCTCCGTCTCGACGGTCCACTGAGGACGGACGTGCTCGAAACCCGTGGACACAGAGGAAGTGAGACAAGGGTCCTCGGGTCCTGATCCCTCCCGTCCCGACGGAGTTGGAGAGAGACGTCGACCCTACTTGATCCCCACGGGGGACGACGGAAACCTCCCACCTTCACGTCTCGATCCAGGACGTCTTCCTCTACTCCTTCGGGGGTCACCCCTAGAAGTTTCTCTTGTACGACCTTATCGTCGAGGGCCTGAGGACGTGTACCACCGGGGTGTCACGGGGTCGGAGGGACGTTTACATTCTCGACGACCTCCTCGGTCAGGTCGTTGAAGTCCCCGGCAGACACCTGCCCTGGACACGGGACCCCTCTGCACGAGTCCCGTAGGAGGTGAGTGGTCACACTTAACAATGGAGAACAAAGGTGAAAACACCAGTGAGTCCTCGTCTGGGGTCCCAAAAACGAGTACAAAGACTTCGTGGTTGTTTACTCAAACCCAGTACTACCTCTGTGCACGGGAACGGACGGAGTGGAAAAGTTGAGTCCGGGGTGCAAGTGTACACGAAAGGACCAGAAAAAGTAGTAGTGACTACTGTAAAAACGGTAAAAGGTTTCTCTAATAGTCTGTCACAGACTGTAGACCTTCCTTCTCTAGTCAGTCCGTCCAGGGTCTCTTCCTTTCGTTAGTATACCTCATCGAGTCCCGTCACGTCTGAAGTACCCCGGGGAAGTTGACACACCCAGGTCTGGACGACTGATGTCGGAGTTGAGGACGAGTCCGGTGAGTACCACTGTTTCGGTCCAAGTTCCCACGTCTGTACTCCAGTCCTCGGTCCCGTCACGATTCTTTTACCCCCTTCTCCCGACGTCTGTCTAAAATATCTAAAATATATTGGAAGATCTTGGGATTCACGGACGTTCTCTGGTTCAGGAGGTCTTCCAATTAGTGTTTTTCGACCTTTCTACTCTACCCTTTCCCAATGTTCCTTCTCAGATACCTAGTGTTTTTCCCTTTTAAAAACTTTCTGTACTTTCTTCTTTATTTACTGGAGTCATAAGAACGAGTGGTAGAGACTTAGAAGTAATAGACGGTACATCAACAGACCGTAGACTCCCGTCGTCAGTACACCTCTCCGACACCCTTTCGTTTACCCTCTGAATCTCAGTCCTACACTAGTACCCTGGGAACACGACGAGTGTCGGACCACAACCCTGGGGACCACATGAACGGAGTTCCTGGAGGGTCCCGGAGTCTCAAAGTTGAGACGTTACTTTTTCACTCAGAGACTGGAGGTTGTAGGACAACGGTGGGAGTTGAACAGATGCACACTGGTCCTTACTCCGGTACTGTTGGACAAGGAGGAGGTCCTCCAGTGACAGAGGTACGTAGAGACGGGTGCTGGAGCGAACGGAGGAAGAGAGTGATAAAGGAGAGGGAAGGAAGGAGTAAAGAGAGGAGATCAGTGACAAGGAAAGGAAGGAGGAACTTGGAGGTGGTTGGGATCTCAAGAGACTGTCCCCGTGTAACCTTCTTCCTGGCGTCCACATACTGGTTGTAGAGGTTAGTCGGGTCATAACTTAATTGGTTTGGTTGGGAGGGTCCGTTCTGAACCGTACCTAGACTCTGACAAAACTGGGGACGACCTCCCTTCCTGTTTTTAAGGTGTTTTGTCTCTGAGAGGGTAACTGACCCCACTGGACTCAATGGACCCTCTACGAATTACGAGTGTCGTTGTGGATTCAAAGGGTTTGGGAATCTCTCCTGTCTCCGTTTACGAAGGTTAAAGTAAATCGGTCTTACTACACCGTTCCCAGGAGGTATTTGTGGACCATCGACGGTCCAAACGTGACTCTGAACTTGTTAACCCTTTCTACTCTGGACCCTTTCACATTCCTTTCCTCTCTCCTACCTCCGTCCGGACTCTGACCCCTCCTTCCCGTCCTGACAGACCTACCTCGTCATCCAAGACTCTCGTCGTCACTGAGGTCCTGGCCGACACGACCCTGACGAGTTAGGGTCCTCTGGTCCAGTCGTCCCGACACTCTCGTTCACACACTTCT
>SJYO01001899.1:0-30000 GCA_006410555.1 Capra ibex | reverse complement strand
CATCTCACTTCATTCTCACACTGGATGCGCTAACCAAGATGAACGTCCCTGCTTTCCTGACACAGAACAGTTCCACGGTGCACACAACCCACCACAAGGCTCAGTCCACGACCTTTCACCCTGAGCCTTGCCGGCCACAGCCAAACCCGTCCTGGCCTCCAGGACACAGGTTTGTGGGAGACAAGGTCCCCAATAATGCCTCTGTGGCAGTAGGTGAAAAGCGGGGCCCTGAGGGGAAGAGGAGACAGCCGATCGAGACGTAAGGTCAGGAAAGGCTTCCTGGAGGAGGTGACATGTATGCATGCATGCTCAGTCGTGTCCGACGCTGCGGCCCCACAGACTGCAGCCCACCGGGCTCCCCTGTCCATGGGATTTCCCGGGCAAGAATCCTGGAGCAGGTTGCCATTTCCTCCTCCGAGGGATCTTCCCTACCCAGGGGTCCAGCCTGCATCTCCTGTGTCTCCTGCATTGGCAGGTGGATTCTTTACCACAAGCACCACGTGGGGATCAGAGGAGGCGACACTACAGGACAATTGGGACTTTGCAGGAAGAGGAGGCGGGCACGGGCCAGTCCTCCGGCAGCACTGCAATAAAAGGCAGAGACGGGACCTGCTGCGTGTGGACAGCGTGAGAGGCTCCGGGAGCTAGGAAGTGGGCAGAGTGTGGAGGGCGTCAGGCAGGAGGGTCAGGGCCTGTACCTCCCCCAGAGCCCCTAGCAGGCTCCAAGCAGAGGCCTGAGCAGGCACTGAGTTTGGGGGCCCCTTTCCTCCCTGGCACCGAAGCCCTCCCTGATCCCCCACCAGAGGCTCCTACCTGAGGAATAAGGCAGGAAGTCTTGGTGGTCTCGGACCTTCCAGGAGAGCTGGTGAGCGTGCACAGCCTGGAAGTAGTTGCCCAGCGTAGCGTACTGCACCGAGATGCCGTGCTGGTATGTGAACTTGTTGACCTCCTCCATTACACGGTCCATGTTGGTGAATTGCAGTGAGGCGTTGAAGAACTGCCTGTCACATCCCTGCAGGCCCGGGGACAGAAGCAACGCCCTGCCCTTCTGGGTGCAGAGCCCAGCCTGCAGGGGAAGAGCCCCTCCTATCCCCATGACCACACGCACTCCCCGCGGCGGGCATGGATCCTGAGCCCTGTGCTGGGTGTGTCTGCTCTCTGCCATGTTGAGGGTGTTTCCCCAGCACTGGTTTGTCTTACAGCTGCAGCTTTGTACCCTTTCATAACATTCCCCAATTCTGCACACACTCCAGGGCCACCTTTGGCTGCTGAAATCTGATCTCTTTCTCTATGAGACTGGTTTTGTAAAATTCCACATAAGTGTGATGATTTAGGTTTTGGTTTTCTGTGTCTGACAGATTCCATTTCCTGACAATTTCTTAAATCCCAGCACTGCTATTAGTTATCAATAAGCTTGATTATGATAAGATACTAAACAAGAATAAATAGCAGAATGGCTTGCTTGAATTTACTGACTTTAATTGCATCCTCAGAAAGATGTCAAAGTAGAAAAACTGATAAATTCCTGGAAATATATAACCTGCCCAGTCTGAACTATGTGTAAATAGGAAGCCTGAACAAATGGATACTAGAACCAAACTGAGCCAGGATCCAAATACTTCTCAAGAAAGCAAAGATCAACATTCAGTGCCGATGTCTATTGAATGTTGAAGAAGAATTTATACAAATCCTTATTCAGTCAGTTCAATCACTCGGTTGTGTCCAACTTTTTGAGACCCCATGGACTGCACCACACTAGGCTTCCTTGCCCATCACCAACTCCCAGAGCTTACTCAAACTCATGGCATCGAGTTGGTGATGCCATTCAACCATCTCCTCCTCTGTCATCCCCTTCTCCTGTCTTCAAATTTTCCCAGCATAAAGGTCTTTCCCAATGAGTCAGGTCTTTGCATCAGGTGGCCAAAGTGTTGGAGCTTTAGCTTCAGGATCAGCCCTTCCAATGAATATTCAGGACTGATTTCCTTTACTATTGACTGGTTTGATCTCCTTGCAGTCCAAGGGAATCTCAAAAGTTGTCTCCAACACCACAGTTGAAAAGCATCAATTCTTCGGTGCTCAGCCTTCTTTATGGTACAACTCTCATATCCATACATGACTACTGGAAAAACCATAGCTTTGACTAGATGAACCTTTGTTGGCAAAGGAATGTCTCAGCTTTTTAATATGCTTTCTAAGTTGGTGATAACTTTTCTTCCAAGAATCAAGCATCTTTTATTTTCATGGCTGCAGTCACCATCTGCAGTGATTTTGGAGCCCAATAAAATAAAGTCCTTCAGTGTTTCCATTGTTTCCCATCTCTTTGCCATGAAGTGATGGGAACCAGATGCCATGATCTTAGTGTTTTGAATGTTGAGTTTTAAGCCAGGTTTTTCACTCTCCTCTTTCAGTTTCCTCAAGAAGCTCCTCAATTCCTCTTCACTTCTTCCATAAGAGTGGTGCCATCTGCATATCTGAAGTTACTGATATTTTTCCAAGCAATCTTGATTCCAGCTTCTGCTTCATCCAGTCTGGCATTCTGCCTGATGTACTCTTCATATAAGTTAAATGAACAGGGTGACAATATACAGCCTTGATTTACTCCTTTCCCAATTTGGAACCAGTCCATTGTTCCATGTCTGGTTCTAACTGTTGCTTTTGACCTGCATACAAATTTCTCAGGAGGCAGGTAAGCTGGTCTGGTATTGCCATCAAGGATTTGGGAATACAAATCCTTGTTGGTCTCTTTTACAAACTAGAAGGGGACTGAAAGGTTTTGATATAATTTTACAATGCCAAGATTACCCTGACACCAAACCAGGCAAAGAAGCCTCAAGAAAAGAAAATTATAGCTGAATATATCCTAGGAACATAGATGCAAAAATCCTCAACATATAATAACAAACAAAATCAACAGTATTGAAGATGATATTGCATCATCATAAAGCAGAATGCAAGGAATTTATTCCAGGAATGTAAGGATCGATCAACATCCTTAAATCAATCAGTGAGAAAATGTGAGATAAAAGTTATAGGATCATCTCAACAGATGCAGAAAAGGCATAAGACAAAATTCAAATTCCATTTGTGATAAAAACTCTCCTCAAAGTGGGTGTGGATGAAAATTACCTCAACATAGTAGAGGCCATATATGACAAACTGACAGCTAACACCAACTCAAGGAAGATTCCTGATTCCCGGGAGATCAGGAAAAAGACAAGGATGATCCCACTCACCACTTATTTAATGTGGTATTATAAATCAGAGCTGCAGCAATTAGTAATGAAAAAGCATGGAAATCAGAACAGAAGAGATAAAATTCTCACTAATGGCTACTGTAATGATGTCATAAAAATAGTGACTATAGAAAACCCTAGAGACAAATCTTAAAATTTTTTAAAATATAAATTTATTTATTTTAATTGGAGGCTAATTACGTTACAATATTGTATTGGTTTTGCCATACATTGACAAGAATCTGCCACGGGTGTACATGTGTTCCCCATCCTGAACCCCCCTCCCACCTCCCTCCCCATCCCATCCCTCTGGGTCATCCCAGTGCACCAGCCCCGAGCACCCTGTATCATGCATCGAACCTGGACTGGCAATCCGTTTCACATATGATAATATACATGTTTTAATCCATTCTCCCAAACCATCCCACCCTCGCCCTCTCCCACAGAGTCCAAAAGACTGCTCTATACATCTGTGTCTCTTTGCTGTCTTACATACAGGATCATCATTACCATCTTTCTAAATTCAATATATATGTTTTAGTATACTGTATTGGTGTTTTTCTTTCTGGCTTACTTCACTCTGTATAATAGGCTCCAGTTTCATCCACCTCATTAGAACTGATTCAAATGTATTCTTTTTAATAGCTGAGTAATAGTGCATTGTATATATGTACCACAGCTTTCTTATCCATTCGTCTGCTGATGGACATCTAGGTTGCTTCCATGTCCTGGCTATTGTAAACAGTGCTGCGATGAACATTGGGGTACACGTGTCTCTTTCAATTCCGGTTTCCTCGGTGTGTATGCCCAACAGTGGGATTGCTGGGTCGTATGGCAGTTCTATTTCCAATTTTTTTTAAGGAATCTCCACACTCTTCTCCATAGTGGCTACACTAATCTTAAGTGAATAACAGCAGTAAAGTTGCAGGATAGAATATAAACAGACACAGTCACCTGCTGACTAGTGTTTCCACATACTAACAACAAACCATCAGAAAGAGAAGTGAAGGAAGCAATCCTCTTGATAGTTCCATCAGAAAGGTAAAATGCCTAAGAATACGTTTCATGGAGATGGTGACAGCCCTACACACTGAAAACTAGACGCTGTGATGATCAAAATGGAGGAAGACATGAGTTAAGTGGGAAAATATTCTGAGCTCATGACTGCAAGAGGAGGGCTGCGTTTTCCAAAGCAATTTACAGATTCAAGGCAAAACCTTTTAAAATTCCAATGACGTTTTTCACAGAAACAGAACAACCAATCCTAAAACTTATGGGAACCACAAAGACCGTGAGTGGTCAGAGCAATCTTTAGTAAGAAGAACAAAACCAGAAGCACCGTACACCCTGATTTCATACTTCACTGCAAAGTCATAGCAATCTAAATAGTCTGGTACCGATAATAAAAGATATAGATAGATCAATGGGATAGAATAGAGAGCTCAGAAATAAAGCTGTGTGTATATGGTAATCACATTAAAGCAAAAGGGCAAGAATATAAACTGGGGAAAGGACATCTTCTACCGGAAATGGTCTTATGAAAACTGAACATCCTCAGGTGTAGAATGAGGTTGGACCACTGCTGGACATGGTACTCAAACAGTAAGTCAAGCTAATTAAAGACTTGATTGTAACTCCTGGAACTACAAGGGCTTCCAGAAGAAAACATACACTGTAAATTCCTCATCATCAATCTTGATGATGAGTTTTTGGATTTGACATCACATGGAAAGAGAACACAGGGAATAATTAACAAGTAAGACTACATCAAACTAAAAGCTTCTGCACAGCAAAGAAACTTCATAAATAAAGACAGCCTATGAAATGAAACAGTTGCAAGTCATAAATCTGAAAAGGTATAATACACAATGTATATAAGAACACATATAGATCAGTGCTGGGAAAACTGGTCAACCACTTGTAAAAGAATGAAACTAGAACACTTTCTAACATGATACACAAAAATAAACTCAAAATGGATTAAAGATCTAAACGTAAGACCAGAAACTATAAAACTCCTAGAGGAGAACATAGGCAAAACATTCTCCTACATAAATCACAGCAGGATCCTCTATGACCCACCTCCCAGNTAAATCACAGCAGGATCCTCTATGATCCACCTCCCAGAATACTGGAAATAAAAGCAAAAATAAACAAATGGGATCTAATTAAAATTAAAAGCTTCTACACAACAAAGGAAACTATAAGCAAAGTGAAAAGACAACCCTCAGAATGGGAGAAAATAGTAGCAAATGAAGCAACTGACAAACAACTAATCTCAAAAATATACAAGCAACTCCTGCAGCTCAATTCCAGAAAAATAAACGACCCAATCAAAAAATGGGCCAAAGAACGAAATAGACATTTCTCCAAAGAAGACATACAGATGGCTAACAAACACATGAAAAGATGCTCAACATCACTCTTTATCAGAGAAATGAAAATCAAAACCACAATGAGGTACCATTTCACGCCAGTCAGAATCGCTGTGATCCAAAAGCCTACAAGCAATAAATGCTGGAGAGGGTGTGGAGAAAAGGGAACCCTCTTACACTGTTGGTGGGATTGCAAACTAGTACAGCCACTATGGAGAACAGTGTGGAGATTCCTTAAAAAACTGGAAATAGAACTGCCTTATGACCCCACAATCCCACTGCTGGGCATACACACCGAGGAAACCAGAATTGAAAGAGACACATGTACCCCAATGTTCATCACAGCACTGTTTATAATAGCCAGGACATGAAGCAACCTAGATGTCTATCAGCAGACGAATGGATAAGAAAGCTGTGGTACATATACACAATGGAGTATTACTCAGCCATTAAAAAGAATACATTTGAATCAGTTCTAATGAGGTGGATGAAACTGGAGCCTATTATACAGAGTGAAGTAAGCCAGAAAGAAAAACACCAATACAGTATACTAACACATATATATGGAATTTAGAAAGATGGTAATGATAACCCTGTATGCAAGACAGCAAAAGAGACACAGATGTATAGAACAATCTTTTGGACTCTGAGGGAGAGGGAGAGGGTGGGATGGTTTGGGAGAATGGCACTGAAACATGTATAATATCATATAAGAAACAAATTGCCAGTCTAGGTTCATTGCAGGATACAGGATGCTCGGGGCTGGTGCACTGGGATGACCCAGAAGGATGGTACGGGGAGGGAGGAGCAAGGGGGGGTTCAGGATGGGGAACACGTGTACACCTCTGGCAGATTCATGTTGATGGCAAAACCGATACAGTATTGTAAAGTAAAATATAAAATAAATAAATAAAAGACCAAAATAATAAGTTTGGTCTTTTCAAAGACTTCCATTAAAAAAAAAAAAAAGATTAGTTGTAATAATGAAAACAATCCAGGTAAAAAAATAGGCAGAGGTCCTGAATAGATATTTGTCCAAGGAGACATGAAGATGCCAACAGATACAGGAAAAGATGCTGAACAAATCAAAACCACACAGAGCTACCACCTCACACCTGTTAGAATGGCTATTGTCTAAGTGAAAAGAAACAACCAATGTACATCAGGATAAGGAGAAATTTAAACATTCATGCACTGTTGATTTAAAAGTAAACTGTTTCAGCAGTAACGGAAACCAGTGTGGAGGTTCCTTGAAAAACTAATGATAGAGCTACCACGTGATTCAGTTGTTATGCCCAGTGTCCGAGTCCCCAAAACTGAGAGAATAAGACATCCACAGCAATGCAAAAGCATAAAGGGGTTTCTTGCTAGCTCGACCTAGGGCTCAAGTCTCATCCAGTGCAGTGGAGTCTTGATGAGAGCCCCAAGCTCTGAATCACATCTACTTTTATACAGACGGTTCTTTGTTCCTGTAACAGCATAGCTGATTGGTTAAACCGTACATGCGCGTGGGGCTTTTAAACCTCACATCCCTATCCGGATTGGCTCAGGTCTGGCACAGGCGGGGGGCTACGGGGATTTTTTTCTGATTGGTCGAGCTACGCTGCCTGCGGGAGTTCCCAGTGCCTCAGCTTTCCTAGAGACTAAACCTCAGGCCTAGCCTGCCCCTTAGAGCCTGTCCTGGCTTCAGTTTGGTCCTAACACAGTCATCCCACTTCTTTGTATTTATTCAAAGAAAACAAAAACACTAACTTGAAAAGACTTCTGCAACCCTATGTTCATTGCAGCTGTATTTATAATCGGCCAGAAATATGGAATCAACCTACATGTGCATCAATGGATGACGAGATCAAGAAAATGTCATATATGTACACAGTATTATTCAGCATGAAAAGAGGAAATCCTGCTGTTTGCAACAGCACGGATGAAACTTCAGGGCATTAAGCTCAGGAAACAAGTCAGACAAGGAAAGATGAAATACTATATGGTCTCAGGTATACGTGAATCAAAGGAAAACAGAAAATACGTGGACAATAACGTCATGTATGGAGAGAACATATGGGTAGATCCAAAGACAGGGGCTGCAGGGTAGGCTAAATGCTTGACAGGGGTCAGAAGTTATGTTTCCATCTGAGGAACAAGTCACAGTGAGAGGGTAACAGGCAGGAAAGCCAGAGGTCTCCAAATGGAGGAAATAGCCTGCAAATGTCAGACATATTTTTCTCTCTTAAGCGGCAGGAAGAAACAAAGTAGCGATATTTTTCCTTCTCTATACAAATTTAAAAGGAGGTTTCTCTTAAAATTCTGTGTTGCCATGCAGCTGGTTTCACCTGAAGTTAACAAATGCCTTTTCTTACGGAAATGTTTATCTTAGGCTCTGCTAATGTACTATGCATTTACCCCAAACTCTGATGTTATACACCGATATTGTTCCTCTAATCTATGTAAATAACACTATTTGTATGGTGCTCTGCCCTTCTTCAAGATTCAAGTTAATCCTTTTATGGCCCAAGATGAACCATTTGGAGCCAAGATTATTCCAAAATACATCCTATGGGTGAGGGGCCTGGTGCCGTTCTAAGTTTTGAGACATTCCTTTCTTTCATTAACAGACTGCTGATAACTATATAACTGAAAGGTCAGGGCGAGGTCAGGATGAGAGGTCAGGGCAAGGTCAGGCGTGCTGAGGCATGTCGGGACATGTCCCAGCAGAGGGCGCTGCAGACAAGCCCCGGAGACGGCCCGGCAACCAAGCCGACCAATCAGGAGCCGACACAAAGCCCTCGCCGTCCAATCAGGAACCGACACGGAGCCCTAGGACACCAATCACCGCTGAGCCCGCGTTTTCTTCCTTATATGGGAGGCCCGGCCCGGACTATAAAACCCTTCCCCACCCTCACAGACTCCGCAGACTCCCTCTACCCCACAGACTCCCTTTGCTTCGCAGACCCCCCTCGCTTCCTTGCTTACCCACCCCCGGGAGTTCTGCCCAAGAGCGACCGCCCAATAAAAGGCCCTGATCAACGGTCTATAGGGGTGGCTCCTTCTTCCCGCGGCGTTTCTTACATCTGGCGCCCAACGTGGGGCTCGAGGTAAGGGCTTCCGGCACTCGCCGTTGAGGCCCCCTCGAGCTCCACCGCCGTGGTAGCCCCCCGGACCCAGGTGGCTGACCAACCCCCCGGACGGCAGGATACGGGTTAAGTCCCTTCAGCTTTGGAGCCCACCCTCCCTGGCGACCACTTCCTAGGACCCAGTAACGGGTGCGCACTTACTGGGCCCTCCCGGTCACCAGCTCGTGAGGGAGACGTCCCGAACGGCTGTGTAGACCTCCGGCTTCGGCCTTCCTCGGTCCCCAGCTCGGGAGGGAGACGTCCCCAACGGCTGTGCGGATCCTCCGGCTTCGGCCTCCTCGGTCCCCCAGCATGGGAGGAAGACGTTCCGAACGGCTGTGCGGATCCTCCAGCTTCCCTTGGCACCCGAAGACGTTCGGGCAGCGGGGGTTAGTCTCCGTTTGGTGATCGCCATGGGATCGACGGCCTCCAAACCCGATCCCCAATATTCTACCCCTTTAGAGGGCCTGCTGGCTAACCTGCGGACCCTAAAACTAAAGGGATACGTCCGCCATATTGGCTCACAATGGCCAGCCACAGGGACATTTGACTTTGACGTCCTCCGTGATTTAGATAACTACTGCCGGAGAACGGGAAAATGGTCTGAGGCCCCCTATGTTCAGGCCTTTTGGGAGTTGCGCTCTCGCCCCACCCTGTGCACCTCGTGCACTCCCCACCAAATCCTGCTTACCCTGGCTCCCCCTATTCTACCCTCCCGGGCCAAACCAGCTCCTCCCATCTCTGAGTCCTCTGCTTTCTCTGTTTCCCCGGAAGATCTGGTGGCCCCTCATCCCTATACCTCTTCCACGGCCCCTACCCCTTCCACTCCGGTTTCTGCTACCTCCCCTTCCATTCCGGATTCTCCTACCTCTGCTCCCGCCCCCGAGACTCCACCACCGGTCCCGGATCCTCCGGCCCTTAACCCTATCTTGTATCCTCCTCTTCCCCCCGTCACTCCCTCCCCTTCCCGGGTTAGCTCCCACACTCGCTCCCACAGCAACCCTCCGGGAGCCTCCCTTCCCCCTCCCTCAGCCCCACTACTCCCTCTCCGACAAGTAGCTGGAGCTGAGGGTCTAGCCCAAGTCCATGTCCCCTTCTCCCTCCAAGACTTAGCACAGATTGAGGCCAAACTGGGTTCCTTCTCCTCCAACCCCACTCAGTACATTAAGCAGTTTACTGGTCTGACCCGTGCCTAGCCTTGACATGGCAGGACCTATATGTCATCCTGGGGTCTACCACCACCCCCGAGGAGAGGCAGGCTATCTGGACGGCAGCCAAGGCTCAGGCCGACCAGCGGCACTATGCCAACCCCTCCCCCGAGCGCCCCCCAGGGGCTCAGGCGGTTGACCCTGATTGGAACTACCAGGAGAGGGGTGGTGGCCAGCTGCGAGTACGCTATATGATCGAGTGTATCCTCGACAGGATGGAAACGTCCTCTTACAAGGTTGTAAACCTCCTCAAACTAGATGAGGTGACCCAAGGGCCCGACGAAAACCCAGCCATGTTCCTTAATCGGCTGACCGAGGCCCTTGTCCAATACACCAGGCTGTCACCTGAGTCCCCTATCGGGGCGGCCACCTTGGCCAATCGTTTTATTTCCCAGTCTGCCCCCGATATCCGGAAAAAGTTGGCCAAGGCCGAGGACGGCCCTCAGACCCCTATCCGAGACCTGGTAAAAATGGCTTTTAAGGTCTACCATGCCCGCGAGGAAACTGCTGAGGCCAGCCGGAAGGCAAGGCTCAAGCAAAAGGCCGAATTTCAGGCAAGCCTCCTAAACCAGCAAACCCAGGCCTTGGTAGCGGCCCTGCGGCCGGCGGCAGGCTCGGGGCCCCAAAACCCCCCTCCGGGGGCCTGCTTCAAGTGCGGCCAAGAAGGGCACTGGGCCAGGATGTGCCCCAATCCGCGGCCTCCTTCCAAGCCATGCCCGTTGTGCAAACGACGAGGACACTGGGCTAGTGACGGTCCCCAGGCCTCTCGGGCCTCGACCTCTAGGGGCCGGGGACCAGAGCGCCCCAGGGAGACCTCCTGCCCTCCTTCGGCTTTGGAGCTGCTGAACTTCAACGGTGACTGGCGCCGCCCAGACTCGGGGACCCCAATAACCCAAGCCGAGCCCAGGGTAATGCTCCAGGTAGCGGGTAAGTCCATCAATTTCCTACCTATTCGGTCCTTCCCTCTTTCGGAGGCACTTTACGTCCTTCCCAGGTTTAGGTTATGGGCATTGACGGCCAACCCTCGTGTCTGCTCCAAACCCAACCACTATCCTGTCAGTTAGATTCCGGTCTATTTACCCACTCCTTTCTGGTCATCCCCTCCTGCCCTACTCCTCTCTTGGGAAGAGATATACTGGCTAAGCTAAAGGCCACTCTTCAGTTAGCTCCAGGGTCGGCTCCCACGTCAGGGGCCTTCCTAATGCTATTGGTTGACCCTCCAACCCCTTCTGTTAATCCTGAGGTCTGGGACACCCGAGTCCCGGTGGTGGCTCGGCACCACCCTCCAGTCCTNGGTGGCTCAGCACCACCCTCCAGTCCTCATCCGGCTAAGGGACCCCACCTGTTTCTCAGCCCGGTCCCAGTTTCCTTTGTCTACTTGCAACCTCAGAGGGCTGAAGCCCATCATCGACCATCTCATGGGACAGGGTCTCCTGATCCCCACGACCTCCCCCTGTAACACGCCCATCCTCCCTGTTCGGAAGGCTTCAGGAGACTACTGGCTAGTGCAGGATCTCCGCCTGACCAACGCGGCAGTGATCCCTGCCCATTCACTTGTCCCTAACCCCTACACCCTCCTTTCTTCCATACCTCCTCAGACCTCCCATTTCACAGGGATGCCTTTTTACCATCCCACTTCACCCACATGCCCAGACATCGAGCCTACCGCTGTCTGCTGGTCTTGGTGGACACCTTTTCAGGATGGGTCGAGGCCTTCCCCACAGCCTGGCAGACGGCAGCGGCGGTGGCGGAGGTCCTGACGGCCCATCTCATTCCCAGATTTGGGTTGCCAAACTCTCTCCAGTCTGACAATGGGCCTGCATTTATCTCGCAGATCTCTCAGCAGGTGGCTGCGGCCCTAGGTATCGGCTGGCATCTTCACATCCCCTATTGGCTCCAATCGTCAGGCAAGGTAGAGCGGGTGAACGGCATCATCAAGACACATCTGACCAAGACAGCCGCAGTTCTGAGGCAAGCCTGTCTTGGGTCGNAGCTGCTGAACTTCAACGGTGACTGACGCCGCCCAGACTCGGGGACCCCAATAACCCAAGCCGAGCCCAGGGTAATGCTCCAGGTAGCGGGTAAGTCCATCAATTTCCTACCTATTCGGTCCTTCCCTCTTTCGGAGGCACTTTACGTCCTTCCCAGGTTTAGGTTATGGGCATTGACGGCCAACCCTCGTGTCTGCTCCAAACCCAACCACTATCCTGTCAGTTAGATTCCGGTCTATTTACCCACTCCTTTCTGGTCATCCCCTCCTGCCCTACTCCTCTCTTGGGAAGAGATATACTGGCTAAGCTAAAGGCCACTCTTCAGTTAGCTCCAGGGTCGGCTCCCACGTCAGGGGCCTTCCTAATGCTACTGGTTGACCCTCCAACCCCTTCTGTTAATCCTGAGGTCTGGGACACCCGAGTCCCGGTGGTGGCTCGGCACCACCCTCCAGTCCTCATCCGGCTAAGGGACCCCACCTGTTTCTCAGCCCGGTCCCAGTTTCCTTTGTCTACTTGCAACCTCAGAGGGCTGAAGCCCATCATCGACCATCTCATGGGACAGGGTCTCCTGATCCCCACGACCTCCCCCTGTAACACGCCCATCCTCCCTGTTCGGAAGGCTTCAGGAGACTACCGGCTAGTGCAGGATCTCCGCCTGACCAACGCGGCGGTGATCCCTGCCCATCCACTTGTCCCTAACCCCTACACCCTCCTTTCTTCCATACCTCCTCAGACCTCCCATTTCACAGGGATGCCTTTTTACCATCCCACTTCACCCACATGCCCAGACATCGAACCTACCGCTATCTGCTGGTCTTGGTGGACACCTTTTCAGGATGGGTCGAGGCCTTCCCCACCGCCTGGCAGACAGCAGCGACAGTGGTGGAGGTCTTGACGGCCCATCTCATTCCCAGATTTGGGTTGCCAAACTCTCTCCAGTCTGACAATGGGCCTACATTTATCTCACAGATCTCTCAGCAGGTGGCTGCGGCCCTAGGTATCGGCTGGCATCTTCACATCCCCTATCGGCCCCAATCGTCAGGCAAGGTAGAGCGGGTGAACGGCATCATCAAGACACATCTGACCAAGACAGCCGCAGTTCTGAGGCAAGCCTGTCTTGGGTCGACCTCCTTCCTCTGGCGCTCACTTGCATTCGCACCACACCACACTCCAAAACAGGTTTGACCCCTTTTGGGCTGCTCTACGGCAGGCCCTATCTCCTGACACACCTCCCCGAGGGAGAGGCTCCCCCACTCGCGGGGTACCTCCCCCCTTCTCCCTCCTACAATCCTTGCTGAGGGTACACGCAGACCGAGTCCTGCCGCAACCAACAGACGACACAGGGCCCACCTGGCCTCTAGCACCAGGAGATCAGGTACTGCTGAAAACCCTGAGTCCCTGCCCACTACAGCCTCGCTGGACGGGACCCCATACTGTAATCCTCACCACTCCTACAGCCGCCAAACTCCTAGTACATGAGGCCTGGTATCACCTGACCCGACTTAGACGAGCTCCCCCGGGTCTCCCGGAGACAGGGGTGGCCCCGGGAAGACATTAGGGAGAGCAACCTAGAGAGAGGACAGAAGGAGTAGGACAGAGAGGAAGGGAGACGAGGGAAGGAAAGAACAAGGGGGAAGAGAGCAAGAGAAGAGAGGGAGAGAGAGAAAGCAAAAGAAAGTCAGAGAAAGGAAAGAGAAGAGTTGAAAAGCGAAAAGAAGAGAAGGCAAAAGAAAGTAGGAAATAGAGAGAGTGGCGGAGGAAGGGGAAGGAAGGAAGAAGGATAAAGACTGAAACTGAAAGAGTGAGAGACGAGAGACAGAAAGGAATTAGAGAGTGTGACAGAAGGGAAAGGAAAGAGCAAAGAGAGAAAGACAGAATCGAAGGAAAAGAGAGAGATGGAGAGAAACCGAAGGATTGGTCCCCCACTCTTCTACTGTCCCTAGTCCTCACATACCTGACCATCCACTTCCTACTCCTGGGGTGCTATTCCCTTGGGACACCCTGACCTGGTTACCAGCTCCATCCTCATGGGACCCCCGAGGCTGGTTATCCACCGCACCCCTTTTCACCCCAACCTCGGAACAATGCGGGGCTCTCTACTCTGGGTTGTTCTGGGGGTACTGGGGGTCATGGAGGAAGGGGGACACACCAACCAAAACCCCCACCAGTCCTTTCAGATCACTTGGACGCTCCGGAACGGACTGACTTGCGAGGTACTCAATTTGACCACTGGAATTCACCCCCCTAGTACGTGGTGGCCAGATCTGTATTTCAACCTCAAAGACCTTATAAAGACTTCTTGGTCAGCGACCCGGACCAGAAACTTCTGGTTTGGGTTCTGGGCATGTCCCGGACACCTAAAGACACATAATTGGGAGACTTGTGGAGGACTGAAACATTATTTCTGTTGGTCCTGGAGCTGCGTCACCTCCAATGATGGGAGATGGAGATGGGAGGTCGGGAACCGGGACCTAGTCAATTTCTTGTTTGTCCGACCCTATTGCGGGATTGCTCAGGTGAAAGTAATGTTCAACCAGGAAGCGGCTAAACTGGAGAGGTCTTGGGTATCCGGGCTATCATGGGGCTTCCAACTCTATGCTGAGTGGTTTGAAGCAAAGCCAGGGGGAATTCTGGTTGTTAGTCAGACAATAGAACCTGTTCAGGCCCATGCTGTGGGGCCCAACCAGGTTATTGCACCTCCCTGTCCCTCACCACGGGGGACAAACGCCACAAATGTTGTGACCTCGCCTACCCTCACACCCTCCCTTCAGCTGACCCGGACTGACCAGCTAGAGACCCAGGAACCCCTGTGGGCCTTAGTCAAAGAAACTTACAAGGCCCTCAACCACTCCAATCCTAAAGCGACCCAATCCTGCTGGCTTTGCTACACCCTACATCCACCTTACTACGAGGCCGTGGGCTTAAGTGCTACCTACAACTTATCTGTTCTGTCCAACCCACCGCAGTGCTCTTGGGGAGACCGCAAGGTGGGCCTTACCATGAAAGAAGTATCGGGTTCGGGGACCTGCTTAGGCATGGTCCCTACGGATAAACAAACCTTGTGTGCCCAGACTGGTGATGATACCAACTTCGCCAATAAGACCTACGTCATACCTGACACTGGGGGATGGTGGGTGTGCTCACAGACTGGGTTAATGCCCTGTCTCCACTTGGCAGTCTTCAACCAGAGCAGGGAATTCTGTGTCATGGTAGCGGTAGTGCCCAAGATTACATACCATCCAGAAGAGGTCCTCTACAACTTTTGGGACCAAAACACCCTAGCTCCTAGACATAAGAGGGAGCCCGTTACAGCTATTACTCTGGCAACGCTGTTCTCCCTGGGAGCAGCTGGGACGGGCACTGGCATTGCTTCCCTGACCACACAACATCAGGGCTTCATCACCCTGAGGGCCGCAATTGCCGAAGACATCGCCCGCATAGAAAAGTCCATGACGGCCCTAGAAAAGTCCCTGACTTCCCTTTCCGAAGTGGTATTACATAACTGCAGAGGACTAGACCTGGTCTTTTTGCAGCAGGGGGTCCTCTGTGCAGCCCTCAGAGAAGAATGCTGTTTCTATGCTGATCATACTGGGGTGGTTCGTGAGTCCATGGCTAAAGTAAGAGAGGGATTAGAACACAGGAGGAGAGAGAGGGAGGCTCAGCAGGGCTGGTTCGAGTCCTGGTTCCAGAGCTCCCCTTGGCTGACAACTTTGCTATCCTCCCTAGTGGGACCGATCATCATTCTCCTACTGCTCCTAACTTTCGGGCCCTGTATCCTAAACAAGCTTTTGGCCTTTATCAAACAGAGGCTCGACACAGTCCAGCTGATGGTGATGCGACAACAGTACCAAGGGCTTCCAACAAGCACTCCGTGGCAAGATTAACGACAGACGCCCCCTGTCATTCCGGCCGTACCCTACCCCTCGTTGCCCCCATTCAGCAGGAAGTAGCCAGAGAGAGTCGGCACCCCTTGTCCTATATCAAAAAGGCCGGGATGAAAGGTCAGGGTGAGGTCAGGATGAAAGGTCAGGGCGAGGTCAGGATGAGAGGTCAGGGCAAGGTCAGGCGTGCTGAGGCATGCCTGGGCATGCCCGGGCATGTCGGGACATGTCCCGGCAAAGGGCGCTGCAGACAAGCCCCGGAGACGGCCCGGCAACCAAGCCGACCAATCAGGAGCCGACACGAAGCCCTCGCCGTCCAATCAGGAACCGACACGGAGCCCTTGGACACCAATCACCGCTGAGCCCGCATTTTCTTCCTTATATGGGAGGCCCGGCCNTCTGGCAACGCTGTTCGCCCTGGGAGCAGCTGGGACGGGCACGGGCATTGCTTCCCTGACCACACAACATCAGGGCTTCATCACCCTGAGGGCCGCAATTGCCGAAGACATCGCCCGCATAGAAAAGTCCATGACGGCCCTAGAAAAGTCCCTGACTTCCCTTTCCGAAGTGGTATTACATAACTGCAGAGGACTAGACCTGGTCTTTTTGCAGCAGGGGGTCCTCTGTGCAGCCCTCAGAGAAGAATGCTGTTTCTATGCTGATCATACTGGGGTGGTTCGTGAGTCCATGGCTAAAGTAAGAGAGGGATTAGAACGCAGGAGGAGAGAGAGGGAGGCTCAGCAGGGCTGGTTCGAGTCCTGGTTCCAGAGCTCCCCTTGGCTGACAACTTTGCTATCCTCCCTAGTGGGACCGATCATCATTCTCCTACTGCTCCTAACTTTCGGGCCCTGTATCCTAAACAAGCTTTTGGCCTTTATCAAACAGAGGCTCGACACAGTCCAGCTGATGGTGATGCGACAACAGTACCAAGGGCTTCCAACAAGCACTCCGTGGCAAGATTAACGACAGACGCCCCCTGTCATTCCGGCCGTACCCTACCCCTCGTCGCCCCCGTTCAGCAGGAAGTAGCCAGAGAGAGTCGGCACCCCTTGTCCTATATCAAAAAGGCCGGGATGAAAGGTCAGGGCGAGGTCAGGATGAAAGGTCAGGGCGAGGTCAGGATGAGAGGTCAGGGCAAGGTCAGGTGTGCTGAGGCATGCCTGGGCATGCCCGGGCATGTCGGGACATGTCCTGGCAAAGGGCGCTGCAGACAAGCCCCGGAGACGGCCCGGCAACCAAGCCGACCAATCAGGAGCCGACACAAAGCCCTCGCCGTCCAATCAGGAACCGACACGGAGCCCTTGGACACCAATCACCGCTGAGCCCGCATTTTCTTCCTTATATGGGAGGCCCGCGGCCCGGACTATAAAACCCTTCCCCACCCTCACAGACTTCGCAGACTCCCTCTACCCCGCAGACTCCCTTTGCTTCGCAGACCCCCCTCGCTTCCTTGCTTACCCTCCCCCGGGAGTTCTGCCCGAGAGCGACCGCCCAATAAAAGGCCCTGATCAACGGTCTATAGGGGTGGCTCCTTCTTCCCGCAGCGTTTCTTACAATAACATCCAGCTAAAGACTAGCAGGGGGGTACTCTTTCTGCCCCCTTCTGATGCCTAGGTCAGAAGCTTTCTCTATCTCCTTTATACTTTAATAAAACTTTGTTACACAAAAGCTCTGAGCGATCAAGCCTCGTCTCTGGCCCCGGATTGAATTCTTCTCCTCTGGGGGCCAAGAATCCCGGCGGCGTAATTCAACAACAGCCTTTCAAGAGGATGTAATGCGCAGTATGCTGAATGCATGCACAGGTGGCTTTCTCACTCGGGAGCTTTTCTGACGGCTCTGAGCACAAATTCCACTTTCTTAGGTGCCCTGCTAAGTACCGATGTGGCCTCAGGAAGATTCCTTAACCTCTCTGGTTCTCAGACCCTTATGAGTAGACAGGACACCACAGGCCCTGCCCTTACGCTCAGTGGGGCAGAGAAAATGGGGGAGACACACACATCCCATAAAACAGGGGGTGCTCCATATAGTTTAGCTGTGACAACAATGGTGACTGGGTGTTGGGCACTGTCCCCTGGGGGTGTCTTTCCCACTTGACCTCAAATCCAGCCTATGGAGCAGGTCCTGTCACCATCCCCATTTCACAGATGAGGAAAGCGAGGCTCAGAGTGTTCCCAGCCTCACAGCCCCTGAGCAGGAAGCCAGGATTCAGGCCGAAGCCTCTGCTCCCAGCATTGAGAAGGAGAAAGGAGGGGAGAGCTGGGGAGAGGCTGGAGCCTGCGTGGGGGAGGGGCTGCACGGGAGGCAGAGGTTGTTGGGGTGATCCAGGGTGGGGTGAGGAGCCGGTAGACTGGGTGAGGACTCGGGGTACAGGGAAGGAGGACTGAGCCGGGGCTGGGATGGCCTACTGCCTGGAGGGACACGGGCCTGATTAGAACAGGACACACAGTCCTGGGGTGGCCCCAGCTGCTGGGCTCAGACACGTGAGAGCAGCCCTCGTGCAGAGCTGAGTGATCAGGGCCAGGGACCCCCACTTACCCAGGGCCAGAGGACGTGTGGTGTCCGGAACCAGGTGGCTCGAGCCAACACGTTGTTCACCAGGAGACTGGAAAAGCTTGGGATGGTGTCCTCAGTGACGGGGATTTCCATGCTGGGGTACAGGCCATCCGTGGGTGGGCCTGGGAAGACTGGGTCACCATCCCAGTAAAATCCCTCACTGAGAGAGAGACGAGTGTTAGGGACCAGCCCTGAGAAAGGCAGCAGCCCGAGGCCTAGGAGGCCGGGAGGACTTAGCAAGGCCAGAGCAACTGTGCCTGCAGACCCTGCTCGGGGCCTCTGTCTCCCATCAGAGGGCGGAGGGCAGTGGGCAGATGAGAGCTATGTGGACAGAAGGCGTCACCTTTCAGCCCTGCAGGACCTTGGGCACATGACCCTACAAGCCCGTATTTTTTCAGCTGTTCCGTGGAGCCCACAACCTCCGGGCCCCACTTCCTCCACGTGGATCAGGAGCAATTCATGTGATCACTCATTCTTCAGGTCATCCTTGTGCCCTTCAATTCTGATTCCAAGAACCCTGAGCAGGGCTGCAACCAGAATGAGGCAAGTGAGATACTTGCCTTCACACAAAATTCTGCACTTGTAAAAATCTCAGTAACAATATAATGAGATTTTCACACTTTTCAAATAAAAAAATAATGCAAAAAACATCGTGATGAACAGAATCATAAAATTCTATATAAAGACAGAGCAGTATTACAAAATCCTCAGACTCAGGGAGACTGAGGACACGGAGGCCTTGGTGCTGCCTCCAGAGCCCAGTGCAGCTGCTGTACAGCTGCTGCTGCGGGACCTTGGCTGGGTGTCCAGGCCTCAGTTGTTCTTTCTGTAAGATGGGTGCTCAGTGCGTGCCCTCAGGGCTGGCCATGAAGGGCGTGGCTGAGGTGGTCCAGGGAGGGTGCTGGGACGGGGACTGTCCCGAGCCAGGTGCTCACGAGCAGTAGCCAAACTGGTCCAGGACATGTGTGAAGATTTCCTGCTGCGCTGACAGGGATCTGGACCCTCGCCACACGAACTGCAGCTGCTGCAAACCCAGAGGGATGGAGTGAGTGCCCAGGGGTGACATGGCTTCCGGCTCCCCCCTTCCAGGTCCTGCCTGAGTCTCCTCACTGCCCCTGCTGCTCTCAGGGGTTCAGGTCAAGATCCTCCTCTGCTGCCCCCTCCTCAACGTTCCCCCTGACCTCCCAAAGCCACAGAAGGCGGAGGAATCGGCCCTCCAGATGGTGCCTCTCTGCACCTTCATCTGACTCTCCTCAGGGCAGGACTCTCTGCCAGGGCCTGCCAGCCAGGCTGTCTGTAACTCGGCTTGAATGTCCCCAGACATGGGGAGCTCGTTATGGATCATTATAGGTGCAGCAGTTCTGACGATGAGAAAGTGGATGAGTAGATGCGCTCACCACTCACCTGGTTATCCTGCATGGCCTCCTTCAGGTTGTAGTCGATCCTGGAGATGATGTGGGCATTGAAGCCCGCCAGGGCCAAGAGGGTGGGGGTTGTGGAGGATGCGCCAAATGGGTCCACCTGCCAGGAGAACTGCGGCCGGACCCCAAATGTTTCATAGAGAAAGCTGTGTCCTTCTGCAAAGAGACAGCCAGGTGGTTGGCCTTGGGGTGGGCTCTGAGAACTCAGGGACCAGTGGGAACAGCAGAGGGGGCTCAGGAAGCAGAGGAGGCCAGGGAGGAGCAGCTGCAGAAGAGGGGGAAGACTAGGGGTTGGGGGTCTGAGATGGGGGCTCAGCAATCTGTGGAGGGCACACCCTGTCCCCATATCATCTGCCTGAGGAGGGCAGGTCTGATGGCTGCTGATTTGCTGGCCCCTAGTTCCACACTCAGAATCCTCGCTTCAATCAGGGAACACTGACCCAGACCCAAGGGATGACTTAGCACTGGTCCCACAGGTCATGGAAAGAACACCCACCTCTGCCCAATTCTTGTTTTCTCCACCTCTGTGGGAACTGGAAGTGGGCATGCAAATAGTTATAGCCGAAAAGATGTATGGGCTTAACTGGCCTGAGTTTCAGGGCAACAATCTGCACATTTTCCATTTTAAAAAGATTCAGCAAGAAATGTCCCCTTGTACCCCTTTCCTTTCCTGATGACTGGAGCTGTAGCAGCCATTCTGTGATCATGTGGGAAAGGATATGAGAATATGAGAAACATCAGTGGGCTGCAGAATCAGTCCCTAAATCCTCCCCCTTCTTTGTAAGGAAGCAGTAAATATCTTAATGACAACTCAGTGTACCTCAGGTTTTCTTAACACTGTTAGAAAACCTTCCTGAGGTCCAGATGAACTGGTGATTAACGCATAAAACAATTAATCTTTGTACAACATATACTCTCCCCTCTGCCTTTTAGGAACAGAACCACACAGCCCCTCCTAACTAGGACAGGGTAACAGACTCCTGGCAGGAAACTGCATTCCCCTGCCTCCTGACGATGACAGACCATGTGATGAGTTCTGAACAGTGGCTGTGCCCAGAAGTGATGAGGGTAGCTCAGGGCCACCTTCTCGAGGATGCACTGCCCTCTTCCCTTCATTCCCCTCCCCTTCCCAACTGATATGGTATTTTAGGGGAGTGAGGCACCTTCAGCCTCGCAAGGAAGGCAGGGATACCCTATAGGGTGGCCGAGCAAAACACAGCCACTGCTGGAAGCCTCACTGCTCCGTGGAGCAGTGACCCCGAAGGCCTAGAACAGCCCACAGTGTGGACTCCATGCCCCAGCCCTGTGCTGAGAGAAGTAACCTTCCCTCTTGCTCGAGTCCTTGTCACTCAGTCACCTTCATGCAGCTGAGCCAGCGTCCTAATGAGCACAAAGACCAGGTCCGGATCCCTGCCCAGTAATGGAGGGCAGGGCCAGAGTGCAGGGGCCAAGGTGCCTGAGAGGCCAAGGGGACACTGGAATTGTGGTCTCCGCCTCAGCTGGAGAGACCTGCTTCCTTCCTCCTCAGGAGAATGTTAAGCAGTTTTTAACTCTGCTGAGGAGGAGTCAGAGAGAAGCAGGGCAGTGGAACAGAGGGGCACCCAGGAAACAGGGGATTACTGGTATTGGGAGGGGGAGGGGGTGGGCACAAGCTGAGAGCTGGGGCAGGAACAATCAGGACAGCAGAGTCCTCGCAGGACTGTCCCAGGCGTGTCCTTCCCTCTTGGAGACATTTGCTTCTGTCACTGCAGTTAGGGGAGTCCCAGCCCCCATGTGACCTGAGCTGGACTCCCTCCCAGAGGATGGGGTGGCTGGGGACACCCCCTTGTGTCCCGCCTCTCTTCCAGGCCTCTGCTGAGAATCCCAGCTGGGAAGTGTCACTTCAGGGAGCGGATGAGCTCGCATCCCCAGGGCCTGCTGCCCACACTTAGCTCGTCCTGTCCTCTGAGCTGCTGGGAAAACTGCCACCCCCTCATAGAGATATTATATCTGAAACAAAGTCTCGAGAGTGTTTATCAAGACCTAGGAGAATGAAAACACGGTGATTCAAAACCCACGGGATGCAGTAAAAGCAGCGCTAAGAGGGAGGTTTATACCAAGACAAGCCCACCTCAAGAAACAAGAGAACCATCAAATAAACAATCTAACTTTGCACTAAAGCAACAGAAAAGGAGGACACAACCCCCCAAGGTTAGTAGAAGGAAAGAAATCATAAACATCAGAACAGAAATAAATGAAAAAGAAATGAAATAGACAATAGCAAAGATCAGTACAATGAAAATCGATTCTTGGAGAAGCTAAACAAAATTGATAAATCATTAGCCAGACTCATCCAAAAAAAAAAGAAAGACTCAAATCAATAAAATTGAAAATGAAAAAGAAGTTAGACAACACAGAAATACAAAAGACCATAAGAGACTACTATGAGGAAATATATGCCAATAAAATGGACAACATGGAAGAAATGTACACATTCTTAGAAAAATATTACTTTCCAAAACTGAACCAGAAAGAAATACAAGATATGAACAGGCCAGTCACAAGCACAGATTCCCAAAACTGTATTCACAAAATCTTTCAACAGAGAAACACCCAGGGCAAAAGAATGTCTCCACAGGTGAATTCTGTCAAAAGTTTTGAAAACAGCTGTTACCTATCCTGCTCAAACTCTTCCAGAATATTGCACAGGAAAAAATCATCCCAGTTCATTCTACGTGGCCACCATACCCAGATAACAAAACCAGACAAAGATGCCACAAAAAAGAAAAATACATACCAATATCACTGGTGAAAACAGATGTAAAAATACTCAACAAAATTCTAGCCAACTGAATTGAGCAACACATTTAGAAAGATGGTAATGATGATCCTGTATGCGAGACAGCAAAAGAGACACAGATTTATAGAACGGACTTTTGGACTCTGAGGGAGAGGGAGAGGGAGAAGGTGGGATGATTTGGGAGAATGGCATTGAAACATGTATACTATCATGTAAGAAATGAAGTGCCAGTCTATGTTCGATACAAGACACAGGATGCTTGGGGCTGGTGCACGGGGATGATCCAGAGAGATGATAGGGGGTGGGAGGTGGGAGGGGGGTTCAGGATTGGGAGCTCGTATACACCCGTGGCAGATTCATGTCAATGTATGGCAAAACCAATACAGTACTGTAAAGTAAAATCAAGTAAAAATAAAAATTTTTTAAAAATATTAAAAAAATAAAAAACACACACACACAAAATAAAAAGATCATACTTTATGATAAAGTAGACTTTATCTCAGGGATGCAAGGATTCTCCAATATACAGAATATTACCATTACAGGAGAGACAAATCAATCAATATGACATGCTATCTTAACAAAATGAAAGATAAAAGCCACATGGTCATCTCAGTGAAAGAAAGAAAGAAAGAAAGAAAGAAGGAAAGAAAGAAAGAAAGAAAGAAAGTGAAGTCACTCAGTCGTGTCCGACTCTTTGTGACCCCATGGACTGCAGCCCACAAGGCTCCTCCGTCCATGGGATTTTCCAGGCAAGAGTACTGGAGTGGGGTGCCATTTCCTTCTCCAGGGGATCTTCCCGACCCAGAGATCGAACCCGGGTCTCCCCCATTGTAGGCAGACGCTTTTACCCTCTGAGCCACCAGGGAAGTCCCTGGTCATCTCAGTAGATTAAGAGAAAGCTTTTGACAAAACTCTACACTTATTTATTATAACTCTTCAGACAGTAGACATAGAAGGAGCATCAGTTCAGTTCAGTTGCTCAGCCGTGTCCGACTCTTTGCAACCCCATGAATTGCAGCACGCCAGGCCTCCCTGTCCATCACCAACTCCCGGAGTTGACTCAGACTCATGTCCATCGAGTCAGTGGTGCCATCCAGCCATCTCATCCTCTGTCATCCCCTTCTCCTCTTGCCTCCAATCCCTCCCAGCATCAGAGTCTTTTCCAATGAGTCAACACTTCGCATGAGGTGGCCAAAGTACTGGAGTTTCAGCTTTAGCATCATTCCTTCCAAAGAAATCCCAGGGCTCATCTCCTTCAGAATGGACTGGTTGGATCTCCTTGCAGTCCAAGGGACTCTCAAGAGTCTTCTCCAACACCACAGTTCAAATGCATCAATTCTTTGGCGCTCAGCCTTCTTTACAGTCCAACTCTCACATCCATACATGACCACAGGAAAAACCATAGCCTTGACTAGACAGACCTTAGTCGGCAAAGTAATGTCTCTGCTTTTGAATATGCTATCTAGGTTGCTCATAACTTTTCTTCCAAGGAGTAAGCATCTTTTAATTTCATGGCTGCAGTCACCATCTGCAGTGATTTTGGAGCCCCCCAAAATAAAGTCTGAGAGTGTTTCCACTGTTTCCCCATCTATTTCCCATGAAGTGATGGGACCGGATGACATGATCTTCGTTTTCTGAATGTTGAGCTTTAGGCCTACTTTTTCACTCTCCTCTTTCACTTTCATCAAGAGGCTTTTTAGTTCCTCTTCACTTTCTGCCATAAGCGTGGTGTCATCTGCATATCTGAGGTTATTGATATTTCTCCCAGCAATCTTGATTCCAGCGTGTGTTTCTTCCAGTCCAGCGTTGCTCATGATGTACTCTGCATAGAAGTTAAATAAGCAGGGTGACAATATACAGCCTTGATGTACACCTTTTCCTATTTGGAACCAGTCTGTTGTTCCATGTCCAGTTCTAACTGTGGCTTCCTGACCTGCATACAGATTTCTCAAGAGGCAGGTCAGGTGGTCTGGTATTCCCATCTCTTTCAGAATTTTCCACAGGTTATTGTGATCCACACAGTCAAAGGTTTTGGCATAGTCAATAAAGCAGAAATAGATGTTTTTCTAGAACTCTCTTGCTTTTTCCATGATCCACCAGATGTTGGCAATTTGATCTCTGGTTCCTCTGCCTTTTCTAAAACCAGCTTGAACATCAGGAAGTTCATGGTTCACGTATTGCTGAAGCCTGGCCTGGAGAATTTTGAGCATTATTTTACTAGCGTGTGAGATGAGTGCAAATGTGCGGTAGTTTGAGCATTCTTTGGCATTGCCTTTCTTTGGAATTGGAATGAAAACGGACCTTTTCCAGTCCTGTGGCCACTGCTGAGTTTTCCAAATGTGCTGGCATATTGAGTGCAGCACTTTCACAGCATCATCTTTCAGGATTTGAAACACCTCAACTGGAATTCCATCACCTCCACTAGCTTTGTTCCTAGCGATGCTTTCCAAGGCCCACTTGACTTCACATTCTAGGATGTCTGGCTCTAGATTAGTGATCACACCATGATTATCTGGGTCGTGAAGATCTTTTTTGTACAGTTCTTCCGTGTATTCTTGCTACCTCTTCTTAGTATGTTCTGCTTCTGTTAGGTCCATGCCATTTTTGTTCTTTATCGAGCCCATCTTTGCATGAAATGTTCCCTCGGTATCTCTACTTTTCTTGAAGGGATCTCTAGTCTTTCCCATTCTGTTCTTTTCCTCTATTTCTTTGCATTGATCGCTGAAGAAGGCTTTCTTATCTCTTCTTGCTATTCTCGGGAACTCTGCATTCAGATACTTATATCTTTCCTTTTCTCCTTTGCTTTTCACCTCTCTTCTTTTCACAGCTATTTGTAAGGCCTACCAAGACAGCCATTTTGCTTGTTTGCATTTCTTTTCCAAGGGGATGGTCTTGATCCCTGACTCCTGTACAATGTCATGAACCTCAGTCCATAGTTCATCAGGCACTCTATCTATCAGATCGAGGCCCTTAAATCTATTTCTCACTTCCACTGTGTAATCATAAGGGATTGGATTTAGGTCATACCTGAATGGTTTAGCAGTTTTCCCTACTTTCTTCAATTTGAGTCTGTATTTGGTAATAAGGAGTTCATGATTGAGCCACAGTCAGCTCCTGGTCTTGTTTTTGTTGACTATATAGAGCTTCTCCGTCTTTGGCTGCAAAGAATATAATCAGTCTGATTTTGGTGTTGACCATCTGGTGATGTCCATGTGTAGAGTCTTCTCTTGTGTTGTTGGAAGAGGGTGTTTGCTATGACCAGTGCATTTTCTTGGCAAAACTCTATTAGTCTTTGCCCTGCTTCATTCTGCATTCCAAGGCCAAATTTGCCTGTTACTCCAGGTGTTTCTTGACTTCCTACTTTTGCATTCCAGTCCCCTATAATGAAAAGGACATCTTTTTTGGGTGTTCGTTCTAAAAGGTCTTGTAGGTCTTCATAAAACCGTTCAACTTCAGCTTCTCCAGCGTTACTGGTTGGGGCATAGACTTGGATAACTGTGATATTGAATGTTTTGCCTTGGAGATGAACAGAGATCATTCTGTTGTTTTTGAGATTGCATCCAAGTACTGCATTTTGGACTCTTTTGTTGACCATGATGAGTACTCCATTTCTTCTGAAGGATTCCTGCCCGCAGTAGTAGATGTAATGAGCATCTGAGTTAAATCCACCCATTCCAGTCTATTTAAGTTTGCTGATTCCTAGAATGTCAACGTCCACCCTTGCCATCTCTTGTTTGGCCACTTCCAGTTTGCCTTGATTCATGGACCTGACATTCCAGGTTCCTATGCAATATTGCTCTTTACAGCATCGGACCTTGCTTCTATCACCAGTCACATCCACAGCTGGGTATTGTTTTTGCTTTGGCTTCATCCCTTCATTCTTTCTGGAGTTATTTCTCTACTGATCTCCAGTAGCATTTTGGGCACCTACTGACCTGGGGAGTTCCTCTTTCAGTATCCTATCATTTTGCCTTTTCATACTGTTCATGGGGTTCTCAAGGCAAGAATACTGAAGTGGTTTGCCATTCCCTTCTCCAGTGGACAACATTCTGTCAGACCTCTCCACCNACCTACTGACCTGGGGAGTTCCTCTTTCAGTATCCTATCATTTTGCCTTTTCATACTGTTCATGGGGTTCTCAAGGCAAGAATACTGAAGTGGTTTGGCATTCCCTTCTCCAGTGGACCACATTCTGTCAGACCTCTCCACCAATACCCGCCCGTCTTGTGTTGCCCCACAGGGCATGGCTTGGTTTCATTGAGTTAGACAAGGCTGTGGTCCTAGTGTGATTAGACTGACTAGTTTTCTGTGAGTATGGTTTCAGTGTGTCTGCCCTCTGATGCCCTCTTGCAACACTTACCATCTTACTTGGGTTTCTCTTAGCTTGGGCGTGGGGTATGTCTTCACGGCTGCTCCAACAAAGCACAACCGCTGCTCCTTACCTTGGACGAGGGATATCTCCTTACCACCGCCCTTCCTGACCTTCAGCGTGGGATAGCTCCTCTAGGCCCTCCTATGCCCACGCAGCCACTGCTCCTTGGGTTGCTCCTCCCGGCCGCCACCCCTGGCCTTGGGTGCTGGGTGGCTCCTCCGGTCCGCCACTGAACTCGGACATGGGGTAGCTCCTCTCGGCCGCCACTGCTGACCTCGGATGTGGGGTAGCTCCTCTCGGCCACTGCCCCTGACCTCGGACTTGGGGACGTATACGACAAAGCCATAGCAAGCATTGTTCTCAACAGTGAGAAACTGAAAGCATTTCCTCTAAATGAGGAATAAGACAAGGATGCCCATTCTTGCCACTATTATTCAACATAGTTTGGGAAGTCTTAGCTACAGCAATCAGAGAAGAAGAAGAAAAAAAGAATCCAGACAGGAAAAGAAGTAAAATTCTCACAGTTTGCTGATAACATGATAATATACAGAGAAAACTCTAAAGATGCCACCAGAAAATTACTAGAGGGAATCAATGAATATAGTAAAGTTATGGGATATAAAATTAATGAACTGAAATCCCTTGCACTCCTATACCCTAATAATGAAAGACACATGTACCCCTAATGTTCACTGTAGCACTATCTGCAATAGCTAGGATATGGAAGCAGCCTAGATATCTGTCGACATGGATAAAGAAGTTGTGATACACATATGCAATGGAATATCACTCAGCCATAAAAAGGAACACATTTGGAGGAAATGCCATCGTGATGTTCTACACACAGTCCCTCTTTAGTGGAGTGAGTGTGGGTAGAGCTCAGCACACACTGCAGTCAATCCTGGCTCTTCCACTGACTCTGTGTCCTTCTTGCATTCTCTATTCTGCATGTATTCTCTATTCTATAGTCTATTCTGCAGAGGAGCCTGAAGGCCATGATGCCCCCGGCACACCCTGCCTTTAGTGGTGAGTGAGGTGATGTGTGTAGAGAACACTTGTTAAATGGAGAGGAATGTGCCCATTAGTCACCAGTGTGAGTGGTGATGGAGGGGATGATGGTGATAGTGGTGGTGCTGGTGGTCGCAGTGACACTGGTGTTGGAGGTGGTGCAGGTGTAGATAGTGATGTTGGTGGTATGGTTGTGATGGTGATGGTGTTGGAGGTGCTGGTGTTAGAAGTGATGCAATGACGTGCTGAGCTGTTAGTGGTGGTGCTGGTGGTGGTGCTGGTGGGTGAGGTGATGGCAGAGATGGCATCTGACCTTTACTGATCCTTTACTAGGGACCCACACCCCATACACTATGTGCTCTGTTGGAATTATCCCAATTTAATCTCGATAACCTGATGCTGGGAGGGATTGGAGGCTGGAGGAGAAGGGGAAGACAGAGGATAAGATGGTTGGATGGCACCACCGACTCAATGGATGTGAGTTTGAGTGAACTCGGGAGTTGCTGATGGACAGGGAGGCCTGGCATGCTGCGGTTCATGGGGTCACAAAGAGTCGGACATGACTGAGAGACTGAACTGAATTGAACTGAACTGAAATGAATCTCGATGACACCCCTTTAAGGTAGATCTTCCATCACCATCAAGCACTTTCACAGAGGAGGGAACCGAGCCCTAATGAGGCTGCATCATGTGCCAGGGTCACAGGGTTGGGAGTTAGCAGAGTCAGGAACCAGCCAGGCTGGCTCATCTAGAATCCACACCCTCAGCCCCTGCACTCAGGCACACATGGGCACGGCGCCAGCAGTCACAGTGCTGACTGGTCAGTCTCCTGCTGAAGAGGAAGATGGACTCCAGGACGAGGGCTCAGACACCCAGTCCCAGTCCCAGCCCCACAGGAGGCCACAGGGACCCTGATCTGGGAAAGGGTAATCGAACCTGTGAGCTGGAGGATCTGGTCATCAAAGTGAGTCACGGCCTCATCGTGCATGACCTGGCCTCCAAGGACAAACTCCAGGCGACCTTCGGCCACGAGCTGGCGGACCTTGGCATAGTGGGCGGAGAGAAAAGGCTAGGTTACACCTCCCAGGCTGAGCCAGTTGTATTTTCTGGGCACATGCCCATAGCATCTCATGGTCCTTCCTTCAAACTCCACAGCCTCATTTATTCTGCAAAAGCAGAACGCTGTCTGTCCTGGTCAGCACTGCGTCCAGCTCCAAGAACAGCACCTGTCCCTGGCTGCTGCTTCGTCAGGCGTATACACAGGTACATATGTCCACAGCTTTTGCTTTTGAATGAAGCCAAGATTATGGAAAACTTGCAGGAACTATACCAAAAAACTCCCATAAATCCTCCAGATTATCTCATTGCTAACATTTTTTACCTCTTTATGTTAACACTCCCCCATGTCATTACACACAGTAAGTTTTTTCTAAGCCATTTGAAAGTACAAGTTATCAACTGTATGCCTTCATCTGAATAGTTCAGGTCATTTTTGAAAGAAAAAGATCATTACAGCTGCTCTGGAATGATCACCACTCAGGCTGTTTCACATTAGTAACGTGCGCATGCATTCATGCTCAGGTTCTCAGTCATGTCCGACTCTTTGCGACCCCGTGGACTGTGCCCCACTGGGCTCCTCTGTCCATGGGATTCTCCACACAAGAATACTGGAGTTTATCCTCTAATTTCCAACACTTCCTGAGCATTTGTTTCATATTTTTTATGGTTTCAGGCTAGTACGTTTGTAGAATGCTCTTCAAATTGCATTTGGCACATGCTTGCCTAGCAAATATTTTAGAAGACAGGAATGAAGGAAATTTCCTGGGACTTCAGTGTGTAGGATGCACTTTCAGTGCTGAGGATGTGACTCTGATCCCTTCTTGGGCTTCCCTGGTGTCTCAGGTGGTGGGGAATCTGCCTACAATGCAGGAGACTCAGGTTTGATCCAAGTGTTGGGAAGATCCCCTGGAGAAGGGAATGGCTATCCACTCCAGTATTCTTATCTGGAGAATTCCATGTACATAGAAGACTGGTGGAGAAGGCGATGGCACCCCACTCCAGTACTC
>SJYO01001855.1:0-140000 GCA_006410555.1 Capra ibex | reverse complement strand
ACGGCCGTCCCCCTACAATGGCCTGTACGTCTACAGGCATCGCCACAAGTGGTCCGGCCGTTTTCGTATGTGAGAAGTGGTTCGGGGCATCCACGAACTGAAGGGTACCCGGTCGGGGTCCAGGGGAGGGGACCGAGTGGGAGTTGGGACCGACGTCGCTTTCCTTGTAGTTCGACGGTCCGTGGAAGACCCAATTCAAACGGAAAGAGAATAGAACTCACTCCCATACATAAAAAGAAAAGACTCTATAAGACAGTGCAAAAGGTATTGAACGCAAGGAGAAACGGGTAGAGAAAGATCTCCGAAAACACAACGAGGTACACGTTCTTCCCCTTGGAAACTGACAGAAAGTACATCAAAAGGGTCAAATATCAAGCACCAAAGATTAAAACATGCCAGAAAAACGGTATGCCTTAACATAAAAAAACAAACAAACAAAAACAGAAGTAGAATGAAATCATTAGAACCTACTGAAGGACCAAAATTAAGGGGTAGGGACTGTCGTTTTCCGGTTTCTCGGGGACTCCCAACAGCCAAGGAGACAGGGGGCGACTGGAAGTGTAGGACAGGAGGGGTCTATGGTACCGAACCCTCTGGTAGGACTACCTATGCGACCTTCTGTTATAAGGGTCCCGGGCACGGCCGGTGACGCGTCATCGGTAGTTATGGGCGGAAATGTAAACCTCACCCGCACTGCCGATGGCTTTCCGGACCTTGTTGGTCCAGACGACGTTCCTGGAGACCATGGACCTTTGCCCATTCCGATTGACCTGCTCTCGACGGTGTGGGCGGGGACTTCACAGACGGAGAGGGAGGAGTGGTCACTACGAGAGAATGTCTTTTCGGCGGTGGAGGTCGGGCCCATGTCGACCACGCTCGGTTGTGATTGAGGGACCTCCACTCGACCCCCCGGCACCGCTGTCGGCTGTCAATGGAAGACGTCGAGGTCTTTATACTGTAAGGACGGTGCCGACGGTGACGGTGGAGGGGGTGTGGGTTAGGTCAGGGCAGACACGGACGGTTAGGAGGGTTCTCGGGACGGGGTCGTCGTCGGCGTGGACGGCACGTCGGCGACTGGGTTCATCCGTAGTGCGAGGACGGGGTCCGACGACGGCGCGGGGGCTGGTGGTGGTGGTAGGTCCAGAACGGCTGCCACGGACCGTCGAGTTAGAGGCACGGGCGGCGTCGGTCCTGAGTTCCACTCGGCCCGCGAGCTCCCGTCCTTGACCGAGTGGGCCTCCACCGTACGGACTCGCCCCCGACGATCTGGCGTGCGGACCTCCGGTAATCACGTCTGGCCTCCGACTCACGACGACGCCCACGGACCAGCACTGGGCGCCTCTGACAGGGACTCGTCATGACCTTCCCGCCCTCGACTTCGGGTTCGTCCAGGGCCTTCAGTGAATGAAGCCGGGGAAGAGACTCGTCCACAGGGCCGACACGACTTTCACTGGCCAGGAGTCCGATGGTGCCCTTGGGGTAACCAGTGGTACGCTGGACGGTCGGTCCGACCCTTTCGGGGGCACTGACACTGGAGGGAAGGGCGTCCGCACGCCTACCAACACGGATGTGTCTCACGGGTCCCCTGCCATTCCTCGGTCCCGTCCCGCGCCACCCTGAAACGACTATCACCGCGTGACCTCCCCAAACTGAGGGTGGGACACGATTGTGGAAAGTAGGTTCCGGACCTTTCACGACTACTCCGTTGGAGAGTAGTGACTGAAGTCTTAATCATTCGACTGTCGAGTCTTACCAGAGGAGCGGTAGACTAGGGTTCCCGTAAAATTTACACATAAAAGACTCCCCTCTTCGATCGGTCGACCCCAAACTGTGCCCGGACCAGATACCACCCTCAGGTCCAGACCCCAGTCATCTCGTCGCGAACCGGCAGGAGTTTCGGTTCTCCACGACGAGATCCTTCGTCCCTAACCCCGGTGGAGTCCAGACCACGAGGGACACCCGAATTTGAGGACACAGGGAACGTCCAGTAACCGTCGTCGGGTGTCTACTCACCGTACCGACGCAACCGTCGGCGCCGACGACGGTGGGTCTTCTAGGGAGGAAGGAGCCGTGGGTGTCAGGACTCACAGGGCCGACCGTGATGGTAGCAGTTTTGGCACCGACACTGCGGTCCGTGGTGGTGCGAGGGTCGGTGACACTTCCACCGGAGGAGTGGTCAGTACCACTCGTAGGGAACCCCGACCAAGACTCGGGTGTCGGAACCCCGGTCCCCGAAGACCCGTGACAGTAATCTGTCACCAGTGACGAAGACTGGAAACCTGGTTGGTATCTCCTACCCCCAGGTACCAACCACGAATCACCACCGACCCCTTATTTGACCGTCGGTACCCCCACACCGTCGGAACACCGGTCTGGACACCGGGTCACTGGAGGGAACAAAGCGATTTCCTCTCCACTTGCTCTGACTCGAACCTGTATGTGTTTACGTGTCCCCGGTCGAGAGGTGGGGGGGTGGGGGTGGGTGGTGAGAAGAAACACTAGGGGTCCACTCGTTGGGTCGGTGAGCGTACGACTTCTGACGTCGACGGGTCCACCCCTGGAGACAGAGAAGACGGCGGTTGTGTAGATGGGCAGGGTAGTAGTGACATGTGTTCAGGCCCTGGCACTGTCACCGGGTCGTTCGGGTCCACCACTGGTGTCACCACCCACCCCAGTGGTTCTGGTAGTGGGACCACTTCTCGGGGTAGAGCCAGGGTCCTCCGTCACGAGACCACTCACTGGTCGTGGTCCTCGTGGGTCGGGTCAGGTACGGGAACTGGCCAGAGACCTAGTGAATAAAACCACGCGACAGTAAAGCAAAAATCTAAAGGTTGGACCCGTTTCACTACAGTCACCAGGTCTGGTTTGGCCAAGTCTGAAGCCGTCAGTGTCCGGTCCGTAGATGTCCGGGCCACTGAGTCTAATAGGTCCACTCGAGCACCTGGGATCTGACCCTGGGACGGATCTGTTCTAGGGTACTCAAACTCACCGAGTCTTCCAGGACAACGAACCAAGACAGTGAACGTCAGAAGTCTTATCAGGTTCGACAAACCCGATCGTCACTTAGACCGGTCTGGTCTGAGTGGTAATTTGAACGTCAAGAAAATTTTTTACTGTCTATGTATGCACATAGTGACTGACTGAGACAATCTGTGGACTTCGATTGTGTCATAGTATCTCGTTGGTCTGAAGTAAATTTTAAGTTGTTGCTGTTGTTTCGGTGTGAAACATAGGGCCGTCACTACGGGTAAGTAGAGTCGGAAGGGGGTACGTAAAAGGGGAATGTCTGGTTTCCTGGGGACGGTCGGCCCTGGTAGGACTTCGACCACTGCAGACGTCTACCGTTCGGGTGATGGTAGTAGTGTTGGTGCGTCCGGTCGCCCCGTCCCTGATTCGGATGGTAGGACCCGTAGTCGTCACACAGGGGGTCGTGGTGGTTCGGGCCGTGGTGGTGATAGTAATTCTGGTAGGGGTACAGCCGGTAGTAGTGTGTCCGCCCGCGGTGCCCATCCCCGGAAGGGGCCACACGACCCCTCTTTCGTCCACTCCCCCATCGGTCACACGTTGTAGAAAGGCAACTCCAAAAAGTGAGACGTGACGGGAGAGAAACGGAGAATTCTAAAAGGAGAGATGACACGGGAGAGAAACGGAGAACACATTCTAAAAGGGCAGACGAGACGGGAACGGAGAACAAATGCTAAACAGTCCTCCATCGTTCCCATACCGACGTCAAACATGCAGAAACAAAATTAACTCCCCATTGTCCGTATTGACAAACTTTTCTCCCGGGCTCTCTTCACCCGGACCCACCCTCCGGTCGTGACAACGGACCGGGAAGGACTTCGGTCCTACGGGGGGAGAGGAGATCCGCACTGATCGTCACGGCCGTAGTTCAGCGGGTAGTGGTAATAGTGGTGGTTCCACTACTGAAGACCTTGACCTCGGGGGCGGTTTTAGTAGTGCCGACAAGGGTTTTAGCGATGCCCGGTGCCCGTCGTTCCTCACTGAGTCCACTCCACACGGACCGGGATAGGAGGGACTCCCAGGTCGGACCCTGGCGTCGTCCGGCGCACCCCGGACCCTCCCCGTCGTATCCCAGACGAGACCGGTCGGGGGCTCACTGTGCCCCCGGGAAAAGAGGCCAAAAGGTCCACCACGACTTCCCACGTGGACCGGTCGGTCCGTGGTAGGACGCGTGGCACGGATACCCCCCACAGGCGGACCAATGGGGGCAATGACAGAGACGACAGTTCGGCCGGCAGTGGTGTGACCAACAGTTCCCGTGGTGTCCATACCTCCGGAGTCCCATGCCCCGGCGCTCCCGTCCCAGCCCCACACGGGGCCAGGGTGAGTGGACCCTTCTTGTCGGCGTGGTCGACGACTGGAGGAGGGTGTGGGCGGGCTGGGGGGGGAAGGGACGGAGGTCCACAGTGCTGGGACCCGTGCCACTGTCCGTGGCAGAGATGGTCGGACCGGCCTCGGCCCCCGGTATCGTGGTCGCGGAGTGACCGGTGCGGGTAGTGGTGCAACCCGTGGTAGCGGTGGGAGAGTTCAGTCCACTAGTTGGGGTGACGGTAGTGACACAGCCGCCGCGTCTGCTGCGATTGCCGCCGGCGACCCGAGTGGTGCGGGTGGTAGTGGTACGTCCATCCCGTCAGCCTCGACGTCACACGGCGGTCCGGGAACCAAAGGGAGAACGTACACCGTGGACATCCACGTATTAACGCTAAGAATCAGTGACGGACGTTCGGACAGCCCAAATCTGCTGTATAGAGGCGGCACAAATCGTAAACTCGTGATCCAAGAACGTAGAACTCGACTTAAAGACCACTTCACCACTTCGACCGGAACCGTGTCGTGCCCCAGTCGGTCCAAAGGGGGATGGGGGCGAACTGGTTCCCGAACGGGGTCGGATCCGGGACGAGGAGGTGGAGAAGGACCAAGGAAAAAAGACCAGGGACTCGGTCAGTCACAGAACCTCACTCCCACTCGTCCAGGATCTGAACGGTCCCAAAAACGAAATCCACGATTCAGAGACCAGGGTCTCCCATGACGTCCATCCACCGTCCCCGTCTGTGCCCTCCTACCCGTCGTCGTGATTGAGGGACACACGGGAGAGGGGTCGGACAGAGGGTCGGATGGGTCCACTGAGACTATTGCCGTGGGTCGCCCCACCTCCGGGTCGGACACGTGCTGGAGGGTCACAGGTAAGACCGGAGGGGATGATGTCTTGTCGGGTGCCGGTGCCAGTGGTAGCGACTAAGTCCGGTCCCACTGCACGTCGGGCCGTGGCACTGGGACCACACGAGGTTGGGCGGCACGCTCTGGGTACTCTGCCCGTGGTGGTTGTGTCGGTGGTGGTGGCAGCAGCGATTAGAACCCCCCGTGGGGGTCGGGTGGGTTCACGTCAAGCAGACGCTGTCTGTCCTCCGGTGACGACGAGAGCACTGGAGGTGCCACCCGGTCGGCTTACCGTCACAGCAAGCACAGACGAGGTTGGGCGGCACACTTTGAGTGCTCTGACCGTGGTGGTCGTGTCGGTGGTGGCGGTACAGACCGTAGCCTCCACCCGGCGCCGCTCTGTAGGCCGAGCGGACGCGCCGGTGGTGGTAAGGGTGGCACCAGGCCCAGTCGCACTGACGGCCCCGCAGTCTCCCTCGGGTCCAAAGGTAGTTCGGGCGTACGGTTTGGGCAGTCTGGTCGCGCTGGTCGTGGTGGTACTGACACTACCGGTGGCCCCGGGGCACGAGTCGGCCGGGCGAGGAGTCTGGTTCACACCGGGAACTCCGGCGACCGGCGTCACGGTGAGAGAATGTCGACCCCGGCGACTCACGGGTCCAGTCCGGGCCACCGCTCCTTTCCAGGGAACGGCCGGACCCGGGCGACCACAGGTACCCCGCGGTCGACCTCCACGTAGTGTGCGTGTGCTGGTTGTGTCGGTGACACCGGACGAGACGGTACCCACGGCCCCTCGGGGTACTCGACGACCCCCGGGGGTGTGAACACATGCTCTCAAGTCGGTCACGGAGACACTGACGGTGCCGGAACCTTCGTGACGACACGGGGAGCCGGTGGCACTGGGTCCAGACGAGGTTGGGGGGCACACTCTGGGTGCTCTGCCCGTGGTGGGTGTGTGGGTGGTGCCGGTGTAGGCCTCCTCGACGTCCGGTCGGTCTCCCGCCCGTCGTCGGAGGACGGTCGGCCGGGACACTCTGCGTGGTCTGGCGAAGGTGACCGTGCTGGTACAGACAGTCGAACCCGCGGGACGAGGGCCTACGGCGGGGGAGGGTGTCCTGGGACCTCAGGTCGGACCTCCACCGTCACGGTGGGCGTTAGTGGGGAGTCCGGCCGTGAAGCAACGAGTGAGGAAAGGGTTGCGTTTCCCACACGAGGTTGGGCGGGACACTCTGTGTGCTCTGTCCGTGATGCGTGTGTCGTTGGTGACAGTGGAGGTTGTACTCAAGGTTGGTTCCATCCACCTCCGTTGGTCGGTCCAGGGGTGTCCGAGGGCCCGGGTCCCGAGTGGGTCTCCGGGCGTCAAGTCAAGACACCTCGGGTCAACGGGCCATGCCCGTCCAGAAGGTCCGTTGGCACAAAGGACCACCGTCTCAACCCACTATCGGGACGACCTTCTCCCGGACAGTGGGATGAGAGACGAACGGGGTGGTCTGGGGGGTGGCGGACGACCACTGGTCCCTCTCCACCTCTCGTGGGTCCCGCTGTCACACTTATAGCGGTCAAGGTCAGGGTAGTGCTGTTGTCACAGGAGGTGCGACTGTGCCCGGCACTGGTGGCACTGCGTCAGGTGCGGTCAGGGTCCGGGAAGCCACGGCCATTCTCGGTTCCTCCCAGGGACACTGGACCGCGCGGACCCGGGTACAAAGACTTGACCTGTGGTCCACCACGACAACGAGGTCCGTACGCGGCGAGGACCGAGGAAAAGGTCTGGTATTTTCCCGTCAAAGAGTGTCCCGTCCCGTGTCCTCCGGGGTCAGGAACCACCCACAGGAAACCCACTAAAATAGCAACATCAACCAAGGACACCGAGTAGTGATTCGATACCACACCGTGTCGTCCTCAACCCGGGGAAAGCACTCTGGTTCCCCAGAGAGACCCCTACCCAATTTTTCCCGGCCGTCCAACCTCCAGAGCGGAAGAGAACGGTACACGGGACGACGAGTCACTGGATGACAAGGACAGACAGTCCGTCCCAACACCGGTGGGTAACTCTTACGTCTAGGGCCGGGTGTCCCTCTCTACTTCCGGACGGACCAAAGCCAGAAGGAGAGGAGGGGAGACTGCCCCCGAAGAGAGGGAAAGATCTTCTAGAGTAGACACTGACTCTGACGGGGTCCCCGAGACTGGTGGCTTCAGGGGTAGGGCCGGTGCTAATGTCACTGGTATCGGTTGTGTCTTTGAAGACTGTACGGGAAGAGACGACAACTGTAGGACGTCGGGGGTCTCCTCGAGGTCCGGAGAGGTCCCGGCGCGGTCGTCGAAGGTGGTGCCGTCGAGGACGTCGGACGGAGGCGCGGGGACCACCCCCTGAGGCGGCTCCAGGACAGTCGGAGGGTCTCGGGACTCGAGGTCCGGCGGCACCTAGACTCGTCATGTCCCCTGGGCAGAAGTCCGGTCCTCGGACGGTGGAGCCGACACCACCGGTGGCACCACCAGGTCGGTGGCGGTGGGTGGGTCAGACTTCATCTGGTCAACAGGGAGGGGGTTCTCGACTACCGGCTCCGGGTCCGCCCGTGGTGGTGGGAGTACCACTGTCCCGAGTGGGGTCTCCTCGACCGTCACTGACGACGACGCCTTCGTCGGCGCGTCCGACGTCGGTGTCTCCTCCGGGTCCGGGACCGGTAGGTCCGGCATGAGGTCCGGCGTGTCGTCCGACAGTACCCATCCACGACGTGTATCCGGTCGACCGAATCGTCCGACAGGAGCGAACTCCGGTCCCCATCGGGACTCCCTCCCTGTCCGACGAGTCCCCATTACTTGGCGCGAAGCCCACGGAGGGAGGTCCGTCGAACTCATTTCCCTTGAACAAACGGTGGTCCTACCGTGTCATACCGGATTGACCCTACCCCCGACTGAAACCATGCGTCCGTCCTCCGTCCAGAGCGGTCCCCCTCCCGTCTCCTCTCCAAACCCCCTGTCCGAGACTCTCGACCGTAGGTGCCTAGGACGGACAGCGAGACTCTCTCGTCACCACCACCCTTCGGCCCCGACCGTAGGGAGAACTCAGCAGAAGACGGGGACCTCGTCCGTGACCCCTCGGGTACCTATGAAGTCTCCGCCGGCGCCGCCACTGTGTCCGTCTCGACTCGGTGGACAGCCGACTCCCGGTCCTTCCGGTCCGCTGGTGATAAGGGTAACACGATTGCGTTGTCCTCGACCGGCGGGACCAGGTCGTCGTCGTCGAAGTCCTCCGCGTCCGGGTCGTCGTCGTCGTGGTGGACGGGTGCCTTCGAGACCGGGGACGGCTGTCGGAGTTACTGGGCTGGTAGCTCTCGTTGACGGAGTTACTCGACCGGCCCCGACACGGGTCATGGCACCCGGATGACGGGGGGTGCCGGTGGCTCTCATGCACCCCGGGACGGACCGGTGCCCGCCCAACCGGATGTCGAAACGAGGGGATCCCTTCAGTCAACTGACCCCTTCTTTCAGAACACTCACCCCAGGGTCCAGGGAACCCCATCTTTGTCCGAGCCAGTACATCGGACTCCGTCCCCGAGGACACGTCTTCGGACCAGAGACCTCGGAAAGGACGACTGTGGAACAAAATGAAGGGTCCGGACCGGGGCAGCTTGTGTAAACACCGGGGGGTCGGCCAGCAGCACCGGTCGGGGCGCTTCGACGTCCGGCGCCGGTGGGACTGCCTTCACCGGTTGCCGTAACTCAGGGACCCACACCACTCAGACCTCACTGCTCCACTTCGCCCGATTACCTAGACCTGAGACTCCCACAGGACTAGAGAAGAGGGAGAGACGGACGGTCTTCGGTCTGGACGGTGGCGGTGGATCGTTTCGGGGACATTTCTTCCTCTTGGTCACCAAACTGCACCCCCAATAATTCCCGTGGTTACACTACCACTGTGTGATAAAGGACGGTGGGCTTCTGCGACAGGGCTGACTACATACATAGGGACCCCCGGTCGTGGGAGTCCACCCGTCCCCGAACACTTAGAGGATTCCCCACGCGAGAGGCAAAGTCCCGACTGGGGAGGAGTGGGATAGGGGGAACGTCGGAAACTTCGTCACCGTTTCGAGTCGGGACCGGGGGGACCAGTACTGTCCCGACGGTACCGGCGGGAAACGGGTGGGGTAACAGGGGTACCACCTTTTCACGAGGTGACTGAGGACGTCGGGACAGTCACCACCCTAAGTACAGTGAGACTAGAGAGGACAAGCGGACTAGACAGGGACATCCTACTGAGTCCGTGGTACGGGCTGATGTTGGTCGATTTCTTCGTCCTCGACGTCGGTCCGTGACGGATATTCAAGGCGCAGCGGCCCTAGTTACGGACACCGGCCCCCGGGAAGTCACTCTAGAGTCGGAAATTTTGTACAGACGGACCGAAGGGCCCCCGGGGCACACGGTAATTTTAGTCGTTTCACTCAGAACACTCTATCGGAGACAGAAATCGGTTCGGACACGAACACCCCGAAAGAAGAAACGGCCCGACCCGCCCCCACTAAACCCTCCCCGGGGACTCTACATCCGTCTCAGGCCACCCAGACCCGACTTCGAAGACCAAGAGAGGTAGAGACTGTGACGCACTCGGTACCGATTGTACGAGTAAATGGATTAGGAGATTACGGATTTGAGGGACTCCAGACCCGGACACCAAGAGAGGTAAAAAGACTACCCCTCCGACTCCGTGGTTCTCCGATTTACTGTTCGGTAAACAATCCACTGTCTTATCCAGATCCTTTTACAAACCTCAGAGCCAAGTAAAACGGTAACACAGTCCGACGGAAGGAACACCCCCGTCTGCTTCGGTAGAGACCTCGAGGAACTCGAGACAACACTTTATCCAAACAACACAACCCTCCCCCTACTTCTTCCTCGACAGTCAAGACTTTCGAAACTGAGCCAGATCCAAGAGACAAGAGGCTACCCGTCCCCTCCTTATTCAGTGTCTCCGGCTTCTACCGGGGGAGCCAGAGACGAAGGAGACAAGGTCTCAGGTCTGCCACGAGTGGAGTGGACCCTCGGCGGGAGACACTGGAGGCCGTTCTAGTAGCTCATGAGTCACATGGACCGGTAGGTCTCGCGTGTCCGGTCGCCACTCTGGTTCTCGAGCTGGGGTCGCGTCGACCGGAAGTACGCCCACATGACGCCCGGGTCGGGGAGGACGGAGCACGTCAGGAGGTCGGAGAGGTTGCGGGTGTAACTGATGTGGTGGTTCGGGCGGTAGTAGAAGGCGTAGCGGCGGGCGTTGCTCTTCCCGATACCGGGTCGGTGGGTTCAGTCCACCAACGTTCCACCCACACACACCCCGAGGGATACCCCTCCATCTCGAGAACGGTCGACGACCGGACCACTCGAACTAGGAGCCCACCCACCTAAGGAGTGGGTGACACCTCTTTCGAGGAACCCCCTGACAACCTCCCCCCACCCGTACCCTTCCCGGTTGTCCTGGACGTCGGTCTCCACCCCCCACCCGCGGGTCCGAAGCCCGACGAGACAGTCAGCCCCCCTGTTGTCGTCTCCGGAGATTCGACACAGGTCTTACCGGGACCCCCAACCACACGTCCACCGGCCCTGGGACCCCGTGTGCGGGTGCCCTCCCCGGCCGTGTGAACCACGGACCGACGCGACACGACCCACCGCAGTCCCGACGGGTGGGTGAGGGGGGAGAGACGAAAATCTTTGGTCATTTCTGTCGAGACCGCGGTTCGGCCGGTCGTTCGCCGGGTACAGCAGAGGTCTTTACATTCGTCTCCCACGGAAAGGTTCTCGGAAGACCCCGGCCCTCATCCGCCTGGGGCTCTCGTTCCTCGTCACCCCTATCGGCCCGGGACGAAGAGGTCTTTGCACCCCCCGGCGGGTCGGATCCCCCGTCGACCTCGGGACCGGCTCAGGGTGAGCGAAGCGGTGCGTCTGGGTGCGACTGGGACAGAAAAAAACGGAAACGGAGAGTAGAAGGTTCCTTTAGACGCGGTTTCTTTAGCTTCCGTCTGCCAGTCACTCTCCGTCGACGGGCCGCGGACCGAAGAAGAGGTCGGAGGGGAGACGAAGTCCTGGCGGCGGACGGGACGGGGCGGGTGGGGTGGGCGGACCGCGCGTGAGGTGGGAGTGCTCGGTCGTCGACGGGAGGAGGGGGGAAGGAGAGAGAGACAAAAATGTTCTTAGAACTCTTTCGTGTAAAATGGTACCGACGCCCCTACCCCCCGCCCCCCGCCCCTCGCCTTCCGTCTACGATTTCTCGTTCACTCCCTCGCCCACGTGGGGGAAGGAGGTCCCTCGGGAGCTCGCTCTCTGGATTTGCGTGGCCTCGTCTGCCTTTCGGGTGGAGGAGGTTTCAGACGTGTGGAGAACGATAACGGGAACCGAGGTCCCTAGTCGGTTCCGGGCTCCTCAACCACCCCCCTCGAACATCTTCGTGGGGACCGGGGGAAGGGGTGGAGATCGGAGTCTCAGAACCCCCCGTGCGGGGGGGGGGGGCTTGGCCCATAGACAGACCAAGACAAAAGAAAACACTGGAATCGTAAAGAACGGTGCACTGCGGGCGGACGGGAAAACCAAATAGGTTGGGACGGGACGGACCGTCAGGGTACCCTTCGACTGTGCAAAAGAGTCTCCGGAAGCAAGAGGGTAGGGCAGGAGGGAGGGGAGGAGAATGGCAAGTCTCTTCTTTTTCACTTGCTTTTTGGCTCCCCGCCTCTTCCTCGGGGTACCACCGGACTCGTCACAAGACACTTTTGGAGGGCTGCGGGTGGACCCCGGAGCTCCTCGGGAGGGTGGCTCGGGCCGAAGCCGGAGAGACCCCAGCCCCAATCCCCGGTGTAGTGGTTGACGACGTAAACAACATAAAAAAAATTCAACTTTACCTACTTCAATTGTCAAAATAACATTAAAATCAGAATCGCACACCCCAAAACAGGGAAAAAAAACAACAATAATAATCAACACATGTCTTACACATAGAAAAAGACAAACAAAACAAAAAAAAAGAAAAAATTGGAAAATAGGAACCGCTTCGGAACCGTCCCTAGAAAGACCTGCTTTTTCACTCCCCACCGGTCCCGTCCTCCACATACCGTAAAAGGGACACCCGGACCACAGACGACGGGTCACGCTAAAAGAAAGACCGGGGACGGCACACGGGACGACGGACAGGGGTCCAGAGACCCTACTGCCTCCCACTCGCCAGTTTAGAACGGGGGGAGCACCGAGGTTGTGAATCTCCGAACTCGAACTCTCAGGAGATCTTGGGTCTCAGTCTGAAGGACTCCTGCTACCACGTTTCCGCACCCATGTTGGGCTATGGGTCGGGACCGAGACACCGGGAGAGGTGCTGGGGGTCCGAGGGAGGGACCGTACTCACGAATCTTGTAGGTTGTGTGTCGGCGGTGAAGGGCGTCGGTGGGAGAGACCCGTCCCTACCGTGTGCAACCTGTCCTTGGGTCGGAGACTCCGACGGACCCTGCTGTTCAGTACACCATGGTAGTTACGATGCTTCAACCCGAGACCCGAGACGACCCTCGCCGATCAGATCACGGTCGAGACGGGGCACAGGTTCCAAAAATCGTTCCTCACTCTGAACGCTCGTTCAGCGTGGCTTCCTAAACTTGGCTTGTCGGCTACAGAAGTTTCGGGGAAGGAGACGGGACCTCTACGTCGACCCCGACCCTTCTGGGGTCGGAGACGTCTGGGGACGGGGATCGGGGGTGGGAGACCCCGGAGACAACATAATATCATATAAAGCGACACCTTTTGCAGTGCAAATCAGTGGAACCTCGGGTGGCGGACTAGGGTAACAGAAGGGGGGGTCGGGCTAAGGACTCGCGGGAGACTAGAGAGACAAAGACCTTTGTCATGCGGGTAAGTAATAACATCTCATTGGGAACACTGAGTTATAATGGTATCACGCTACAGCAAAACACGATAAAACTTGTTAATTTTCTGAAAAACTTTATTGCTGGACGACACAGGCGACACAGGCCCTGAGAGTACCCTCCTCCGTCCTTCGACCCGGGACGTCCCGAGTGTTTGGTGGGAGGAGGCAGGTCCTCTAAAAACGAGGGTCTTAACACGAAGGGTAGCGGAGACTGTCGAGTTTTCAACACGATACTCGACACCGGAACCGTCGCTCGACCAGATCCTGACCCAACGGGGACCTTCTAGGGTGCTACCGTCGGTCTTACGTCCCGTGTCCGGTTTCCCCGAGTGACTTGTCGACGACGACTGAGGGACACACCTCCGGTACAGTGGAGGGAGGAGAATGATCTCCTGTCCCCTGTTGGTGGTGTGAGGAACCTAACTCTCGAGTGTCGGGGGTCCTGTCTGGTCGTAGTGGTCTCCCTACGGGGACACCAGTCCCCTACGACGACCTCATTGAGGGTCGGACCGAAAAACACGTGTACCCGGTCCCAGGGGTTGATTTGTCAGCGTGACAACCCAACGCCACGGTTCCGATTCTACCACCACATGGGTCCCCGTCCGTCCTTCGTAGTCAGGAGTCACGGTTGGTCCTGTTTCCCGGTTTTTTGGTTCACCCCACCGGTCCCACAGACCGGTGGAACCACGGTCTGCCATGTCTCTCCTGGGCACTCCCATGACGGGGCGACTGTGCCTACCCAGAGCCCGTGAGGAAACCATGGTTTTAGGTCGTCCATCCCTACCTTTCACCAGCTGCGTCAAACCCTTTTTTTGATCTCTGTTAAGTTCAAACGTTCTACCCTGACCCCCTGAGTTCTGGAGTCTAGTTCGCGGGACAAGGAGTCTCAGTGTAGTACAAATAAATCACAGAACCGTTTGTCTTTAATAGACAACACGAGGTTACTTCAGTCGGAGGACTGAAGTACAGAGGGTAAAATAACTAATGGAATTTGATAGAGACAATAAAAGAACATGTTCCCCATAGTGGATCGACCTCCAGTGTCTGGGCGTATACGGAGCCCTTTTGTAGAACCGCACACGTGTTCGTCGGAAGACTTGAACGCGACTGGGTCGTAAAGTTCCAGGTGTGACAAAGAGGAATCGAATCGTCCCGTACTGCTGGGGTTGAGTAGTTGGGTGACATGAAAATAAACCTAATACGACATAACGATATAAAATAAGAAACGGGTACCCCAAAAGGAGTAGTGAATCTCGTTGTCCGCCGATAATTGGGGACGTGGAGAGGTGAGTCCCGTGTGGTACCGTGGAGTGGGGTCGTGTACGAGGAGACGACCTTAGTACCTCAGAACACTCATACGCCAGGACAGTCAGGGAACGGTACGGTTGAGACTGGACTGAGTCTCGGGTCCGTGGAGTACGGAAACCCCCCGGGCACCCCCCACCACCACCGTCCGTCTCCGGGTCCGTGTACAGGAAGTCCGATGTCGTCCCCCCCGTTACAGGTCCCCACCCTCCTGCACCCGGTTGACACCCCGCCTCTCAGGTGGACTCCCTGAGGTCTCTCTTCAGTGCCCCACTCCTCGTGGCGGGCGAAAATGGAGTCCCAACCGGGTACTGAGCTGTTGGCACAGACTCCGTCCTTGGAGTCTTGGAAGGGGCCTCGTTCCGATTAGGAACCGATCCGTACAATGTCCTTCCGTCCCCTTCCGACCCACCTTCCCTGTGCGGTCCTTATTACTGTCCGTAGACGTCGACCCGCCGACTATGGTTCGGTCGACCCGGGGGTCGGCCCTTTGGGGGGGTTCGTACTCCAATATACCCCATGTGTGTCGTCGACGTCCCGCGTGAATGGACGTCCCGCGGGTGCCAGAGCAGCCCTGTTCGTGTGTCGTACGGTCCGAGGACAGGGACCCGACATGCCTACTCCGTCTCCGGGTCAATGTAGAAGCCGTTTGTCCCGCGGGGGGGGGGGGCTTCGGGTTCGAAGGGGTTCGGGGGTCACCCTCGAGTCCCAGGGCCTTTGCCAGGGAGGTGTATTAAGAAGGTAACCGACCCGTTCTTCTCCTTCAAACTGGGCGGAAGAAGCCTCGTGGGTTGCATTACTGTCAGGTCTTTTCGTCTGACCCACGACCTTCTGGACCTCTTGAGGCTGAGACTCCTGGAACGAGAAGTGAACGTGTCAAGGGCGGACTGACAGCTCACCGTAGAGACCCCACTTCTCCAGTCCCCGACACCTCGTCTAAGGTTTCTCTCTCCTGAACGGGCGGGACACCACAGTGTTCAGTCGTCCCGGAGTCGCAAGTCGGTAAAGGTCGATAGAGAAGAGAACCTGAAGGGACCACCAAGTCTACCATTTCTCAGACGGACGCTACGACCTCTGGACCCAAGCTAGGGACCCAACCCTTCTAGGGGACCTCTTCCCTTACCGTTGGGTGAGGTCACAAGACCGGACCTCTAAGGGTATCTGCATCCTCGGACCGTCCGATGTCAGGTACCCCAGGGGTTCTCAGTCTTCGCTGAAGTGACAGTGAAAAAGAAGAGGACCTGTGGACCCGAGTACGAGACGGGATGGGACGGGACGGGGCCCCCCCGGGGGGAGTCCGCCCCTCTGCACCGACCTCCTCCTTTCTGCCGGGACTCAAGTGAGAAAGGAGGGGGGAAGATGGGGTTAGGGTCTCGCAGGACGGTTGAGTGGGTCGTGAAGGGTGGTCCTCCCGTAACTTACCTCCCGCGGGTCGTCGCCTCGAGGTCGCCGGAGTCGGAGGGACGCCCTCACCCCCCACCCCAGGCGGGCCCCCGCACCGGACTCCCACCCGCACCGTCACTCGGTCGGTTCGGGGCGGGGGCGACGTCCGAGCCGGGGGCCCGGCCCGCCTTGGACCCCCCATCTCCACCCACAACGATCCGACCCAGTCGACTCACTGTCAGTGCGCTGTCGTGAGGCGAGGCACACCGAAGGACCTTCTGTTCCTCACTACTCGGCCCCAGAGGCTCACACCGTCCGGTCACGAGCCGCCGGGCCCCTTCCCCGCGCCCGACCCCCACCAGCCACAACAGGACCTCTTCCGGCAGGTCCTACCCCCCGCCCCTGCTCCCCAAGTCAGGGCCCCGGGTAGAACCAGTCCTCCCGTCTAGACGGGGACCCCCGCAGCCCCCGCCAAAGGGCTCCGAGGCTCAGTCCGTCGGGATCCCCCGGTGAGCTCGGACCCCACTGGACGCCGGGGTCCCTCAGGTGGATGCCCTGCCCGTGGGCTCTTCTGTCCTGCGGGAGACCCCCTCGGCACAGAGGTTCAGAGAGAGTTTTGTCCTGTACCTCTTCCTCGTTCTCTTCGACGCCCGGACCTTCCTCGCGCACCGCGCGCTCGACCTAGCGCACCACCGAAAGACCGACCTAGTAAGGGTGCTGGTCCTCGTCCCCACGCGCGGAGCGGGAAGACCCCCGGAACCTGACCCAAAAAGAGAGGAGACCTCGGGGACGTGGAGTGAGACCCGACTGACGGTAGACACCCCGTGGTGGGGGTCGGGGATCCGGGGGAGTGGTGGGGTGGGGGGTGGCGCTTGAGCCGATTGCGGTCGCACAGGGTGTCCCCGAAGAAGTGCACGGAACCGGCGCTGCCCGCCCACATGCTACTGGAGTTCATGCAGACCGACGTCCCCTCCGTCCATACCTGCTCCGCACGGGGCCCCGCGGGCCCTGACCTTGGCCGCGCGACCCAGGACAGACTCAAGCGTGTGGCCCGTCCCTAGCGCCGAGTGGCGGGAGGAAGGGTTCCGGGACTCCTGCCGCCGGGGGTTGAACTCGGTGCTGGGGAGGCGAGGGAGCGGGGGTTGGATCCACACCTACATGACAGCGAACATGGCGGTCAAACTCGCGAAGGCGGCGGGCCTCGAAAACTTACGTCGATTTCGTCCACGGGAGGGGAGGGTCAGGGGCAGAGGGGTCTTCGGTGAGGGCCACTAGGGCCATCGGTGCGCCACGAGGGTCAACGGACGAACGGTCGGCCGAGACCTTCGGGGGGTTCCTGCGGCCCACGGGTGGCTACCCCTCCATCCGCGGCCGACCCCGTGGGGGTCGCGCGGAAGGTCGCACTGTGGAAGGACTGGTGGTCCACCGCTCAAAAACGACGCAATACGGGTTCACCGTGGAGGACGTTTCTTTACACGGAAACACGACTGGTCCCTGCCGGCGGGTCAGTTCCACGTCGCCTGGTAGAAGTCGCTCACAAAAATGTGGTACCGGTACTTGCTCGACACCTCCCACTGACCCCTACGTGCCATGGTCCACGCCCCCTCCTACCCGTGTGACATGTAGAGGTACGGGAGTGAAAGCGACCGAGGACCACGGACCCACGTCCGGTCTAGACAGGAATTGTAGTCAGGAAAGAGACCCGGGCGTCCCGGGCCCCGACGGTCAGTGTGGGTGACAATGACGACAATAACAGTGATACACAGGAGGGAGGGGATCTCCGGGAGGGGGTTGTTGGGGGTGTCCCCGGGACCCGTGGCAAGTCAAGTCAATTCAGTGAGTCAACACAGGTTGAGAAACGTTGGGGTACCTGACGTCGTGCGGTCCGGAGGGACAGGTAGTGGTTGAAGGTCTCAAATGAGTTTGAGTGCAGGTAGCTCAGTCACTACGGTAGGTTGGTAGGGGAGGACACAGCAGGGGGAGAGGAGGGCGGAAGTTAGAAAGGGTCGTAGTCCCATAAAAGGCTACCCAGTCAAGAAGCGTAGTCCACCGGTTTTCATGACCTCAAAGTCGAAGTCCTAGTCAGGAAGATTACTTATAAGTCCTGACTAAAAGAAATCCTACCCGTGGCTCTACAATGGTTTGGTCTGAACCCGGGTACACGCCACTTCCGTTAGGTGACTGTGGTCCACCACCCCTTCCTTTCACGTCGTAAATAAGGTTTCCCTGTCCCATCCAGGATGAGTTTTGTGGAAAGTCTCTTCCCAAATCCCGTTTTAGTTCCTCCTCCAGCTTCTCGAATCCTTGTAAGAAGACTAACCGACCACCACTCTATTGGCCCTCCCTCAATGTACTAGATGAAAGACCAAGGTTACCAGACCCGAGATACACGGTCACCCGTCGTACATGAATTCAAGAAGGGGTACCACCCACAAAATCAATACACGTTTTGTCGAGCTCCTATGTTGAGTCCTAAAATAAATACCGAGAACCCCTTCTGAAATCAGATTTGAATAACAAAACAGAACGAATAGACAAAAGGAAACAAAGACGTAAAGGAGTGAATAAACTAATTTACACGAGGAACCTTGAACCTTTCCGGATCCTCCGATTACGAAAAGTTGTTTGTTCTCCACCCCCTGGGACCCCCTAGTTGACGGGAACGGGTAGGGCCGAGACGTCCCAGAACGAGTCTCCCTGGTCGGGACGGGACCGACCCTCCCACGAGGAGGGACCGGGGGAGTAGTAAGTTTCGACTGGAGTGACGGACCCGTACCAGACATCGGGGGTCGGACCCTCGGGATCGTGGGTCGGGTCCCGGTCCGGAACCGTCCTCACAGGATCCTCGAGTCGGGTTCCCTGGACCCACCTGGTCTGACCTACCCCACGTCGGAGTCGAACCCAGAGGGGAGTGGTGGGGGTGAGGGTCTTGCTTCGGTACCTCTACTACCTAGTCTAGCACTCGACCCACGCCCTCCTGGGGAGACCCGACCCGGCCGGGGTCGAGGGACCCCGGGGCCGGAGCCTCAGGTACCGCCACGGGTACTACGACGAGTTGGACCACCTCGTCGAGCCCCTCCGCCTGCTCCTCAACCGTCCGTAGAGGCGCCTCGAGCCCCTGACCACGTGAGTCTCCTAAGACGTTGTACATGTCCACCCCCGTCCTCCGTCTACGGCTGACGGTCTGGTCAGGACCCCCCGACCCCGTGTCTCACTGGGGGTAAGGGGTGGGGGTCCGGGTATGGGTGGGGGTTCGAATCAGTAAAGGTTAAGAAACACTGGGATACCTGATATCGGGCGGTCCGAGGAACCAGGTACCCCTAAGAGGGTCCGGTCTTATGACCTCACCCAACGATACGGGAGGAGGTCCCCTAGAAGGAGTGGGTCCCTAGCTTGGGTCCAGACGACACGAAACGTCCGTCTAAGAAATGGTAGACTCGGTGGTCCCTTCGGGTGAGTACTCGACCCCCAGATAAAATGTCTACCCCTCTATGTCCCTCCACACCGGGTCTTGGGAACCTTTCCCACCCCCTCCGGGGGCCCCTCGGTCCAACCCCACTCCCGTCCTCCCACCCCAGGTCTGTGGGTCCGGGTAGTCCCTCGTGCTTTGGGTCTGGGTCGAAGGAGGGTCCGGAGACCTGTCGGTCCAGCCGGGTTAGAGTCAGGGGGGGCAAGTCACAGAAGACCCCGGGTCCGGGTTTCGTTCAAGGTCTGGGAACCCTCACTTAGTCGAGGAGGAGTTTTAGGGGAACAGGTGAGGGCGGTCGGGTGGGTTCGGACGTCTACTCCTCCCTCCCCTACCTCCCCCAACGACTCACGACTTGGGGGAAGACGTGGAGGGAGACGTCTCCCCACCCGTCCGACACGACCTCTTGCACAGTCTCCTACCACTCCTTGAGAGTCCGACGAACCCCTCTGTGGTCTTGGGTCCACTCCCCACCCCACCCGAAGTCTACACCCCTGACGGACGGAGGGAGGTGTGACCCGTGACTCCTGGTCCGTCTCTTCGTCCCTACCCGGACGGTACGACCCCCCGTACCGAGTCTCGTCCGGGGTGACGACCGTTCTCTCCTTCCCTCAGTCGTGTCTCGTGTCCCCCGACCTCGTGGGATGGACCCCCTCTGGTGTGATGGACGGAAAGGGACTCGGGAGTGGTCCGGTGCGCGACCTCCGACCGACCAAGGACGAGGCAATACGGCAGGCCTCTCCACTACGGTTTGAAGTTCGGGTGCACTAACTGTTCAAGGATGACAACGGAAAGGTGAGACCTACCCTGGGACTCGTACCACCGGAGAAGATGAAGGTCCTACGACTACCGGAGACGGGGTGGGTCCACCCTTACACGGGTCCCGACAGGAGTTGGGTAAAGTGTCTCACCCCCCGGCTCCCTCTGGGGTCGCCAGGAGTTCGAGTGCGTGTGTTCCTCTGTGCACAGGGAGACAGAACCTTTCCGAGCGACCCACTAAGATTCGGTAGTCGTCGCCCCCGTCTAAACCAGGGAATGCGGACACACTAATATGGAACTAGGGTGACTCCAGGTGTCTTCCACCGACTCAACCGGTGACCGTCCTCGACTGACAGGTTCCCCGAGATCTGTCTGGCTACTCTGTCGGTCCCAAACCTAAGGTCCCGAATTCCCCTCGGACCGGGTCGGGACGGGAAGACCGAGTTCTTCGATCACGGTTAGACGGTCCGCCAGTTCCGGAGGTATCTGCAGGTACAGTGTTACTTCGAGGTTCACGGACCCGGTCTACCTCAGAATCGGTCCCGGACTTACTACCCCCACTGGAAGGACGACTCTCCCCACCACCTCCCACCCTGTGTCCGAAGGTCTACGGAGGAGAGACGAGGGTCGACCTCACCCGGTACTTCGAGACCACCGGTGTGTCACTTCGGTACTAGCGGAAGGAGTACCCGATGTCACTCTGACCCCTGGGACGGAACGACGCGTAGAAGATGGTCCACCGGCTCATGTGCAAGGTGGCCCATTCAAGACGAAGGACCAGAGTCGTTTCCACACCTCTGACGTCTGACCCGCCCCTCCCGTTCAGAAGAACGTGTAGGGGGCGAACGGGGAGTCGTCTGTACCTCCAGGGCCGGGGTCATGGGAGACAACTCAGTTGTCTCGTCGGGGAAGGGGTGACCTCGAGTGTAAAACGACCGTCACTGACTGGTATTTGTTCATTTGTTCGTTTGCCTCTACCCCTACTCTCGAGACCCTTTATGTCGTTTCAGTCCCCCGACGTCCGCCCCGACTACCCTTCCTTTTTTCGATCTTCCCCACGAGTCGTTTCTCCCCAGTTGGACTGAGGCCCCAAGTGTCCACGGCCCCGAAACCTTCCCCTCCGGTATCTCGGGGCCCGGTTCCGTCCCTCCACCGCGCCACCGACAGTAGGACCGGTCACTCACCCCCGGACTGGGCCCCACCTTCTACGTTGTCCTCGTCCCGAGTCTCAGACCAACTCACCCTCCTCAGACCTGACCGGTGTTCACAAACCCACAGTATTCCTATATCTACTATATATGGCACTCGGTGTTCCGTTCCACTCGAAACTCCTGTCTTTCTTTTCTCTTCTCCCTTATCCTCCCGGGTCGTTTCCTCTGTTCTTAGTCAACACTCCGTCCTCCCCTCGGTCCCTGGGGGGAGGTGATCTCCGGGCTCACGTTACTCACCTCACTACTGGACACAGTCGGTACCGACTCTCCGTGGAACCCCCAACTCGGACTTACTTCCTTTTAAGGGTTACACAAAGCTTTCGGTGTTGAGAGAGGCAGTCATTTGGGGTCATGTCCTCCCTAATGTTGTCCCCCCAGAATGAACCACCAGACACCCAAAACGCTGGACCCTCTTTTAAGACAGAAAGAAATCCGACTGGAGATTGACTTTAGGTCATAAGCGAAGGTAGTATTTACTTTCGTGTCACCATAATCGTCACAGACTGAAGCAGTGGTCATCTGTAGGGTTTACACAAGTGCAATATAACATCAAGTTCCCCGTAGAGGGTCATAGCGTGTGTGAGTAGTAATGAAGGTTTGTGTTGTCAGTGTTCTATTACAATTATAACTTACGTAAGTTTTCTTGGACACAAACTCCGGTAACCACAATTGACGTATTTCACTTTAAATTCCTTATTTAACAGTTCTTTCTCTCTACCGGTAGTTTGTTAGTCCTTTGAATATTTGTCTAGTCAGTAATACGTAGTATTATTGTAGTATTGTCTTCTGTCCTTTAAGTCTGTAGGTGTCTTTGTCAAGTTAGACAGGTACAGTCTAGTTTATCAACTTATTACACTCCTGTACTCGTCACAGTGACCTTTCTATCTTACTTATCTATATCTTGATCACAATGGACGATACTTCTCCTCATCTGGATAAGTGTCCAGCTGTAAATTTTTCTGTAAAACTATCACCTGAAGTCACAGTGACTGAAGAAGGTGTCAGGAAGACTCTTCCCTAAGGTGAGTCCAGAGATAGACCCCTCCTTTCTCTTCCCAGATCCGGTCCCGAGGCCTCGGATGGAACCTCGTAGACGTTCCTTGACACCCGTTCTCTCTTCTTTCCTTAAACCTTACCCAGTTGTGTCGACGACCCGTCCCAGTCCAAAGTTCCCCGAGGTTCCCTCTCCCTCTACACAAACCCTGGACACTGTTCGTTCCGACCTCAGGCAAGTCACGATCTATAGATGTTAGAGTAGTTGACCTTCTGTCCGGACACTTCGTCTCTTGTCCTTGAGTTTCCCTTAGTAGACAATTGTTTCAATGTACTGGACGGCCGCGACGGACAGTGACGGAACAATAACGTCAAAGCGCTAGGTCTCATGCCCCTTACCAAACCGATGAATTTGGCTCTGCCCTTCCAGCGGGAGTGATAGTTCCCCCCAGGAAAGTTTCCACTCACCCCCTGTCCCGCTCCGGAGTCCCCGAGTCCCGTGAAGCGACAGGGATCGGGAGGGTTGGGCGACAGGGCGGAGAGGGGCATCCGACGAAGGTGCACGGCGCCACGGACCGGTACACGCTCCTCTACGACTTGCTGGACGACTCAGCGGAGCGAGGCCGGAGCCGGGAGTCGCGGGCCAGAGGCGGGCGACCAGGGCGGGCGGGTCCGCGTCTTATTTTGCTTCGGGCAATGTGACAGACACACACACTCGAAGACACCCCAGCGCCCTCCACCCCTCGCGGGCGGCGGAAGCCGACCTCTCGTGGACGAGCGGGCCGGTCACTGGGTGGGCCTCGCGACCTTGGAGGGTGGAACGGTCCTCCGGGCGGGGCGCGGGCCCGAACGGGTCGGTAACCGGGCGGGGCGCATCTCTGGGGCGGGGCGGGAACCTCGAGGGACGCGTAATCGGCTCGTGGGTCCTCCCACCCAGGCCGTCGCGCGGTGAAGGCAGGCCACCTGCCCGGTCCGCGCGCGGCGGAGAAGGCGGTGGCGGGGGCGCTAGGGCCTGGATCGCGGTCGGGATCGGCACCGGACCGTCGGGGCCACAGCGGGACTTCGCGCCGCCGTCGACTGACGCGCAAGTGCTGGGCGACCCTCGACGCTCAGGGCGGCGGCAATACTTGTAGGCGTTACGCTCCCACTCCTCGGCCCCGGCCTCTGCCAGGCGCGGCGCACCCTCGCTCCGGGTCACCGGCGCACGCGTACGAGGGCTCCCCGGGCCGGCTCGGGGTCCCGGCCGGCGGACCTCGCGGACGCCGGCGGCCCGTGTTTCGTCACTTCCGATGGCAAGGGCACCCCAACCGGGAGGGGTGTCTACTCCGGTCCCCAAGTTTCGGCCCCGACGCTTGGGGAAGAAAGCCCCTACAGCCCCGAGACACCCTACCACAACCCCTCGAAGGATCGCGAGTGCAGGCAAGGACCTTGTCAGTTCAAAAACGGGCCGCCGGGACCCGGTCCTGACACGTCTCTGTCTATCAGGGTCGAGGGCGGGTCCAGACCCCCACCCCTACCCCCCAGCCACTCATCTGTTGCTCCTCGCGGAGTTGTCTTGGCTCCGGATGAATCACGTCGGGGTCCGAACTGGCGCAAGGTGACGGGAGGAGGGAGCGTCGGTCTCCTGGACTACTTGTACGTTGTAACATTGGAGGACACGGACGGACTCTTGATGGTCTACTTTATGATAAAGATGGTACCGGAGAGGACCGGGGTCCACCCGCCGACAACTTAAACCCCTGACCCAGTTCCTTCAGGGTGGGACCCAATCGACTCTGGTACTTCTCAGGGTCCCCCCGCGGACCCACTTCCTCCGGGACCCACAACCGAAGTAGACCCCACCGACCCCCACCTTTCCTCCACGGACTTCTACCCTCTACTTGTCCCGGTTTTAATGGTGGACAGACGGGTGGAGAAGGACCAATTCTTGCTCCCCGAACCCTTTTGTTCCGGTGGAACGGACCTCCAGTCCTCGACAGTGACTTGAGGTGGGACCCGACGACAGGTAGTACCGATCCCGCTCTCTGTCCGCCACCCCGGTCTACAGGCGATTCCCGAGGAGGTCGAGACTATCTTTGAACAAAAGACGGAGGAGAAAGGAGGACAGAATGTCGAGAGTATGTAGCGACTCCTACTCTTACCCTTCTAGCACCCCATGCAGGACCGGTTTTACACTCAGTGGTCTCCGTCTCTCTGTTCTGACCACGGACTGGACGCCCAACCCCTCCTCCCTGTGATTGTAAACGTGTACGGACTACCTCCGACGGACCCAACCAAAAAAAAAGAAAAGAAAAACTTCACTTATCTGACAAGAAATCAAGTCAAACTCGAAATCTCCTTTACACTCAAATTTTATGTGTGGGGAGAGTGTATTGAGGAAGGGACAGAAGGGACCAACGGAGAGAATGATTATAGAGGACCATGTAGACAATGTTATAACGATGTAGTAATAATTTCAGGTATCAACTGTCATTCAAAGTAAGAACCTCAGTATACCTGTTTACATATTGTTGTACACAAGTGATGATATCATAGTGTGTCTCATCAGAATGACGGACGGCTCAAAAGGCATGAGGTGGACAAGTAGGGAGGAGAGAGGGGTCCCTTGGTGACTAGAGAAATGACAGAGGTATCAAAATGGAAAAGGTCTTGTAGGGTACTAATCTTAGTATGTCACACACCCGAAGGGTCCACCGAGTCACCATTTCTTAGACGGACGGTCACGTTCTCTGTGTCCAAGTTAGGGACCCACCCCTTCTAGGGGACTTCCTCCTTTACCATTGGGTGAGGTCATGAGAACGGACCTCTTAGAGGTACCTGTTTCCTCGGACCACCCGATGACAGGTACCCCAGCGTTTCTCAGTCTGTACTGACTGACGTATGCATGGAGTTGTATGTCACATCGGTAAAGTCTGACGGAGAGTCAATATACGTAACTTCAAAGGAGGTACAGAAAAGGACCGAACTATTGAGGGAAGAAAAATCGTGACTTATCACAAGGTAACTATGCCGTGTACAAAAAACAGACGACAGACCCCAGACCTCTCGGGACTGAGAGAGGGGATGGGACCCAGACCCCCGTGACACTCCAAGCGAGGATCGGAGAGAAAGAAGAACTAGATCCCTTCTTCTGGGTCTGCTGCACGGGGTACCTGTATAGTGGAGCGACCACGCATCCTGGAGGGGGGTCCGAGACCACCCACACCTTCAATCAACCTCGGCGGAGACTCCAGGGTGAAAAGACGGGGATCCGACAATTCGCAAGGGTGGCCGCAGAACCGGACCGAGTTTTCAACTACCTGGTCCGGAGAGCTCGGTACTAGCTCTTGAAGTTACGGTTTATACAGAGGGACGTGCAGTCCTTCTCCACCTTCGGCCCCAGTTTCCTTCCCCCCACCCCCGATGACAGAACTATGCCCAGGACCCGACGGAACCGAAAACCTCTTCTGAGGCCTCCACCCTAAGCACCCCTCCCCCCCGACCCTCCTACCCGTCCCGGACCTGCACAACAGGGACAGACCGGACCAGACATCTCGAGTCGTGACGGAACAAGGGGATGTCATTGGCCCGTCGAGACGTGGAGATAAGGTTGTGCGAGTTGAAAGTCATTCATTTAGATCTACAAAGATTACCCTGTCAGGGGTCCAGACCGAACGGGTCCACCGACTCTACCCGACTCGATGGAAGATCCGTACTCCCACCCGTCGTCGACCTCGATCCCTGTCCGAAACCGGAGGTGAGCCTCTGTCACTGTGGGTGGACGGTGGCAGACAAACTCTACACAACACCCGGATCTCCTGTAAATCACAAAGAACGACCCGTCTTCTCCTGATGGACGACGACCACCCCCGGTCCACTTCCCGTCGTACCACTTCCCTAAGTCTTCATCTCTGTTCCTGTGTCCTGTCCTTGTCCTGACTCTCACTGGTCCGTGGATCTTCGTAGAGTCGTCTTGGTCTTCTTTCCCATTTGGATTCGTATAACCGCGTCCTTCCCACGTCGTCTCCCCAGATCTCGGGACCCACAGGATCACCCACTCTCTTCAGGTGAGTCACACGGGTCGTGTCCTGTGTCTCTCGGACCGATCCTTGACGGGACGGGTCCCGTAACACCACTTTCGACGACCCTACCCGACAAACACCTCTCGGGTGACTCTGTCGGAATCGAAGTCGAACGAATTCCTTCCCTTCCTGGATGCCCGACCCGTAGACTCCTAGAAACTGGACCTACGTCTGCGGGGACGACCAACTGTCAAGGGCCCAGACTTCCGACCGTCCCGGAAAGACCCGGTAGGTTCTTGTGGTTCTTGTCTCCGGTGTCGTGGTGGGTGGCGACAAAGGTTGACAAGCCGTACCCTCGGTCGGTCGGTACGTACGGGTCCTTTACTGTCCCTTGGCCCGTTCCTCCCCCCCCATGACGGTGTACGTCCCGGGCGCCAAGGGTCCTTTGGTGTCTTTGTCTAGGAACCCTCGGTCCAATCTCTACTCCACCCCCCACCGTCTTACGGTTCCCACCCTCCCTCAGGTCGAATGACAGCCTCTTTCGTCTGTCTTCCGGTGCAGCCTTTACAAAGGTTTCCCGGAGACCCCCCGTGACTGTGGGGTAGGGTGACCGTCTACCGTGGTCTCCCACCTCCTCTTAACGGGGGTTGAGTCAAAGAAGAGGAGGAGAGGTGGGGGGGTGGGGGTCCTAGTCACTTCACCTTGGGTTTATGATGCGACTGCCCCTTCTACGCATGCGGTACTTCGCCCTGGAGTGGGTCTACCGGCTACTCCACTCAGGTCACCACGGTCCAGGTGGCCGGGGTTCGTCCGACTCATCCCACCGGACTCCCTCCACCTCTACAGGACCAGGAGAAGTGGAGTCGACTGTCCACCCCTCGGTCTGGAACCGTCCCGAGATTTCTTCCGAGAGTAACCCGGTTCCGAGGTAAAAGACTCCTCTTCGGATAGGACTGGTCTCCGTCGACACTGTCCTGTCAGACCTGTACGACTCCGCACCCCGACCCCTACCGACGTCGGCCGAGGTTCCGACTCCTCTGTCCCAAGACGGGTTCCGAGGTACCCCCGGCCCCGGTAAGTCTCCCGAGGTGTCGTCGGCACACTCCTACACACTTGTGGAGGTGAAGTGACGTCTCCTTTGTCCGGGTCTCCCCCGTCAACGGCCCTGATCGGGACCCAGAGGGTTACGTCAGGACACAAAAGACGGGACGGACGGGGGGGTTGTTCCCTGGTCTTTACCCGTCACCCTCGCCCGGGAGTACCAGATCTCTGAATCCGGGACAGAGGAAGGAGGGCGGAGAGGGCCCGAAGACCACTGTCGACTCCGCCGTGGACCTCGACTTCCTCTTCCCGTCCGTACACCACGACCCGAGGTAGCTCTTGTTCTACCTTCCGTTCCCGTTGAGCGAAGGTTCGAGTCCCCTCCGGACAGCACTCCTTTTCCCGGACCAACGCCTCCTGTCGCCACCGCTGTCGTTCCTGGATTCGCTCCAGTCGCTCTGGTGTCTCTCGTGACTGCAATTCCTGTCGAGTCTCCGGAGACTGAGCCGAAGGATCTCGGGCGTGGACGAGGGGAGGGACAGGACCGGACGGGTAGGGTAGGAGTGTCGTTCTCCAAAGTGTTATTTGAAGTGGGTCACCGGAACCCCTCAAGTGCACACGCTCACACGTGGAAAACCCACTACACACCTACGGGACGAGGCCGAGAACACAAGGAGACCTACACCTGGAGTGTCGGAAAACCGTGTCACGCAGGACGTTCGGGAGGATCTTCCCTTCTCGAAACAGTCCCGAAACCTCTCCAGACTACCGAACCTCGACAGAAACCCAGAGCCCACCCACCCCTTTCTTTGGGACCTCAAGACCTTCGGAAGACTCGGAACGACACGACGACGGGACGGTGCGAGGTCTACACCCTCAGGTCGACGAGTAACTGGAATAGATGGTAGAGTCATCACCGGGTTGGTCGAGGGATCAAGGGGTTCGGGACCGTTCACAGGAACTAAGGAGGGAAGGGACGTTTGATTGTCTAGGTGGTTAAGACACGCAAACTAGTGGGACTATGGGGAACTTAGAGGAAGGATTGCCAAAATCTAAGTGTCTCCACCCGTCTATCATGTCCCAAAGGAACCTACGTGCGGAGTGGGGAGGTCAAAGTTGATAATTATTGTAAAACTGGAAAAAAGAAAAATAAAATTAACCTCCCATTAATGAAGTAATAATTATTAAAACATAAGAATGTAAACTGGGTTATGACTATGTAATAATTGATATCAGGACGACGACGATTCAGCGAAGTCGGTACAGGCTGAGACACGCTAGGGTATCTGCCGTCGGGTGGTCCGAGGCGGCGGGGACACTAAGAGGTCCGTTCTTGTGACCTCACCCAACGGTAAAGGAAGAGGTTACGTACTTTCACTTTGCACCTTCACTTCAACGAGTCAGCACAGACTGAGATCAGGTCCCAAATGTAAAGGAAGACGCAACATGTGAGACCCAAAACTGTTTATTGTAGTACAGTAAAGTACGTTTTATCTTCGGATTTTAAACGAGATCATGGAAAGTAGGGATGGTAAGGGAGGCTGACGTAGTGGTAACAAACGACGGGGAGGAGGGACCCGCCCGACGGACCCGACGGGTGGTGGGTCGCCTCGAGTCGTGAGGAATCGACAGTGATGGAACATGGGGACGATGGCGTCTACCGTGTATCGAGAGGACGATGCGACTTATTAAGCGATGGTTCCCAACCTCGAGGACAGAGAGAGACCGACCGCGGACGGTGCACTAGTTGTCCGTCGGCCCATCCGCCTCTGGTCACCCGCCCAGCCCTTAACCTTTTGCGCGGACGCGCCCGGCCACGCGGCGGCGGCCGAGGACCCGGGCGCTTCCCTTCCCTCCGGCACAAGACTAACTGAGTTTAAAGACGGAGCGGGGTGGAAGGCGCGGGCCGCAGTCAAGGAAATCTAAGTGGGTGCCTCGGCCGAAGCAAGGGTCCGAGACTAACCAGGCCGCCTCCGACCCGGCCCGAGGCGAGCCTCCCGCCCCGCCCCGCTCGCCGCCTCGTACGCGTGATAGAGCTGGCGCGGGGCCACGTCCGTCCGCCCTCGGCCGCCTCCGAGAGTGCCGGCGAACGCCCGGAAAATGAAGGACGTAGCAGGCTGGGCGCGAGACGGGGAGGAGGTCGCGGGACGCCGGGTCCCCCTTCCAACTTCGAGCCGGCGGGAATCCGCCAGCCCAAAGGACTCGCCTCCGCCCTCGACGCCGCTCCCGCCTCCCGTTTCTCCCTTCGGCGTCCGGGCCCACTGGGAACCCCGGGTCGTGAAGGAGGCGGAGACGTCCCGAGCGGAGACCTCGTCGGGGAAGTCCCGGTAGCACGGCTGGACTCCGGTCTTCCGACCCCCACCTTTGCGTCCTTGCGGACGGGACATCGGAACCCTGACACCCACCCAAGGCCCCTGCAAAAGGGACCATACTCAGATATGTGGCTCCACGTGTTGGACTGTACCCGTGGACCATTGTCGGAGCCGTGGCTAGAGTAGAGGGAGACCAGGTAAGAGGCGTATCGTCTGGACTGGGGCGGAGGCGGGCCTGGTTCATAAGTGAGCGGTTGGCCAAATCGTTCGAGAGCGTCTAAACCAGGACGTGTCTAGACCAGGACGGGAAGACTCGTCAAATCTAGGAGGCTTCACCTCTTTATCTCGACTCCTATCTCGTCCGTCATGCCGGAATTTACGGTTTCTTTTCAAACCGGTCATGATCACTGGTAGTGAAGTACCCTTTATCTACCCCTTTGTCACAGTCTGAAATAAAACCCCCCGAGGTTTTAGTGACGTCTACCACTGACGTGGGTACTTTAATTTTCTGCGAATGAGGAACCTTCCTTTCAATACTGGGTGGATCTGTCGTATAAGTTTTCGTCTCTGTAATGAAACGGTTGTTTCCAGGCAGATCAGTTCCGATACCAAAAAGGTCACCAGTACATACCTACACTCTCAACCTGACACTTCTTTCGACTCGCGGCTTCTTAACTACGAAAACTTGACACCACAACCTCTTCTGAGAACGTTCAGGGAACCTGAAGTTCCTCTAGGTTGGTCAGGTAGGATTTCCTCTGGTCAGGACCCACAAGTAACCTTCCTGACTACGACTCCGACTTTGAGGTTATGAAACCGGTGGAGTACGCTTCTCAACTGAATAACCTTTTCTGGGACTACGACCCTCCCTAATCCCCGTCCTCCTCTTCCCCTGCTGTCTCCTACTCTACCGACCTACCGTAGTAACTGAGCCACGTGTACTCAAACCCACTTGAGACCCTCAACCACTACCTGTCCCTCCGGACCGTACGACGTTAAGTACCCAAGTGTTTCTCAACCTGTGCTGACTCGCTGACTTGACTTTACTCACTGAGTTTTCAAAATGTGGTCACCGACTTACCCCGTAGTGCACCCATAAAGACCTCACTATTTCGTTTTCCTGTCTTCCTCTCATCCCCGACTCCGGTCAAGTCGTCGGCAAAGAACACCCGAACTCGGGACACGGACCGAGACGACTTACCCCCTCCCTGAAACCCCTTGGTCAGTCCCGGGTCTATCTCCCTTTCCCCGTTCTACACAAGGTAGATCGAGGGTCCAGGTTTTCGGGGTCAGGGGCCATGTGTGTGAAATGGAATCTCTTCCCGGATCTGTGCCCCCACCCCCCGTCCTTCGACTCTTCCATACAAAAGGGGAAGACCCGTTCTCTTGACACGTGTCAACTTTCAGTCCTTCATGGACACGTTTCAGGAGAGGGAACGTCTCGACGTCCAGTTCCGGTGTACACGAGTGTAAACGTGTCTCGGACTGAAACTGAAGGTACGTTTGTGTACGGACCTGGGGAACGTGTTCACGGGTGTCCAAGGGGAACGGACCCCTGGTGGGGTTTCGAATTTATGGAAACGGTGGGAACAATGGTAGACACATGGGGTCCCTAAAGAGATTGTGCCAACAGATGAGGCGGAACAGATGGACGATTGACGTAGGACGGAATCCATATGGTCTCTTTTTGACAACGGGAGACTGAAACTCAACGATCTCTCTGCACTTCGTAGGGATCTATTCTCTTCGGCGTTCGACGGGGGGCCCGAGTCATTCCGGGACAAGATTCCCACGTCCTTCTCTCGATGGGGAGGGGTCGGGGGGTCCGAATTCTGTCTCGTCCACACTCCACGTCCCCTTTCCTCTGTCTTCTCACAGAAGGCCATCGTCCTTCACCATTGGTGGATACCCCTTTGTTCCGACCAAGGAGAGATACCCCGACTTGTCTTCCCCTTGGAATCGGATTGGGACGGGAGACAGGGACGGAGGTGGGGTGGTACACCGGACCTCCCTGGTTCCCGTCCAAGACCAGAGGGGACGACTAGAAGGAAGGGGGGACCGAGAGGATCACAACCCTTCCCACCCGGGGTAGCCTACAGGACCTCCAGACCCCTTCCGTCGACTGGGTCCCCTCGGACCGCCAGTCCTCGTCGATACCGTAACGACGTGTGACCGTAACTACCGACTACCGGTGCTACACTCCCCACGTCAGACCGTTGCCCCTGGTGTTTCGAGAGACCTCAAACCCTCCCTCACCGTCGGTCTCCCACGGTCGAACAGCCCGTGGAACTCCGAGAGTGTCGCTGGGACCGACGAACCGTCGACTTGGACCCCGTGTTCCGACGGATCCCCGCACGGGGTACACGGGCCTCAACCCCACCCCCCTGCCGTTCCAGGTCGGTGTCACTCTTGGTGTGGCGGGGCTCTGGGAGCACCCGTCACGGTCCGGGCCCCGCGGGGCGGGGTCCTCGGCGCAACCCCCGCCCTGCCCCGTCCCGCCCCGGCCGCGTCCCACGACCGACGGCCGGGCGTCCAGGGGCGCGGACCGGGCGAGTGCCGGCGCACCCTCGTCGGCCCGAGTTGTCACGCCGGCGGGTCGCCGGTACCGGTGAGTACCCTTCGATGCGGCTCTCGCTCCCGGCGTCCGACTGATACTCCGCGTCCAGTTTCCACTCTCCCGTGACCCGCGAGGACCGGGAAAAGGGGGGCCTCTGGGGTTTCCAGCACCCTCTCGAACGTTACACGACCGACGACCGGGCCCCGAGCTCCGGGTGGGGATCGTTGGAGGCCTCGCCCGACTCCCTCCCTTGGACTCGGGGGACGGGCGGAGGAGTGCGGGGAAGCCGGAGTTGGCGGTGACCAGGACGAAGGAAGGAGGAAGCGAGGTAAGGACAGGATCATCGAGACGAGAGGATCCAAGAGGGACGGGGAGTCCTCGGACTCCTCCTTTCCCCCCGTGGACCAAAGGGAGTTTTTCACCGTAAGATCGGTGGTCTTTCACCTTGTGGAACTGAAACGACTTCCCCCGACCCATTCCCCCAGGCCCCCGAAGTCACCCACCTAATCACTACCGAAATGGGATTCTGGTGAGGTCAGGATATCGGGTCGGGACCAACGGGAAAAAACCCGGAACTCCACCAAGGCTTAACTTCCGGTGAGACCCAAGTCGACCGTGTCGCTTACCACCTGACGTCTCGTCTGGACAAACACAAGACTATTTGTGAGACACGTTCAGCGTACGTTTACTCGGAACGTTTGAGAATCAGTTGTCGAACAGAGGCCCAGAATAAGTCCCACACCACCGAGAACGTTTCCCTTCTTTCGGTGTAGGTTCGTGGTCGTCAAAGGACCACAGAGTTAGTAAGCTAAAATGACTACTTCCTCTGCGTCGAGTCTCACACGAGTACCAGTGTGTCGTGGTATCCAGGATCCTCCACATTCTTTTACTTGGAGCTTACAGGAAGGTCAGGTTTCCACCTCTCAGGTTACATTAAGACGCTACGTTCGTTAAACGTGATTTCACACGTGCTCAGGAATGGTAGACCATTTCCACCCGACGACAGGTCTGGGTCGAACTACACTGACACGTACCGCTCTGTCGAGAGGTCCGGAACGACGTAGTAGGGAGTCTACCTCTCTCGCTAGGGTCAGACATAGGGGGTTTGCAGTTCTCCGACTTCTTGAAACCTTTGGGAAGTCAGCCGTCTATACACAGTCAAGTAAGTGTGGTTTTTCTAACCCGAAACTCGTTCCGACAGAAATCTACAAGCAGCGGACGACACCCGCAGATTACTGAACTCGAAGACAAAGGGTAGAGGAGGCGGGAGGTCGGGGGCGGTTTCTTTGAAGGATGATACGATGTTTTTCTCCTAGTCATAGAGTTGTGGGCTTTAAGACTTTCCAGTCGTGTCAGTACCAAACCCTCCGACAGAAAAGACGAAACGAACAGTCGTCTTCACTCTGACTTACGGAGCGAGTGGCCTTCACAACAACCCCGGGTCAGGGTCGAGACGTTACGTTCGTCTGTACCTAAGGTAGGAAAACTGTCTACAAAACATGTGTAGCCAAGAGACGGTCCGGGACTTCTATGTCGTTCCTCGTGTGCTCTTCGGTAGGAACGAGAGTATACCGAGTGTCACCTCCTCTGTATATCATTTGTTGAATAGTGTGTTGAACAAAGTTAATACTACTTTTGGTGACATTTCCTTTTCGCGTCTACAGGTTTTTCCCGTACCCTTCTCCCGGTCTGGATCAAATACCCCTCCGCCCTTCCCAAGGGACTACTCATGTGGAGTCGATTCTAGACTCTCGACCTACGACGACACCGGATCTCGGACCCCTAAATCCATCCACGGTCGACACGAGTCTGGGACGGCTGAGTGCAGACGAACTATGGTCCAGACGACCTAGAGTCGGTTCCGAACCAACGTGACTTCTTCTTTACTTGTAAAACCACACGACCGGGAAGCTCGTGATGAGTGAATACTATCCAGGGGTCCCTTGAAACAAGGTCCTCCCGCTCGTCTACGGTCACCTGTCGCTCCGTTCGGTCCTGTGGAGTCGAGAAAGAACCTTACTTTACTTTAACTGAAAATAGACTTTTTTACAATGGCACTAAGTCACTTATCAAAGTACTAGCGTTCACCGACTCTCGGGTGAGGTCGACCGGGTACCTCAACTCAGTCGGGGACCCCGGTCCGGAGTCTGTCACATTCCTCTACCACAGTCAAAGTGGTAGTCCTTCGTCAGGGCGGGTGGACCCGAAGGTAATTGGGTCGAACTGAGAAGGCACCCTTCTCTCACGAGGGTAAGCCACAAACGTCACTTTCGTACCCGAACCACCGGGGACCCGGATAGTGACTGGATCAGGGTCGTCACCTCCCCCCACTTCCCCGGTGTCGACCCCACGGACCTCGGTCCCTCTGTCTGGGTCCCCGACTCTCATCCTTTCCCTGGAAGAGGTTACCCTTTACTCTCCTCCTCTGCCCTCACGACCCGTCCGTCCTGGGTACCTCTGACGGCGTCCGGGGTGTCTGGGGGGACCCTACCGTGACTACCCTGTCTTCAGGGTTCACATGGCCATGACTCAGGAATGGGTGTCGGTGGGACCTAGGACAGTGAAGGACGGAGGAGAGTAAGACCGAGGACCAGCTTTGGGGGTTAAAAGATAACGGATCTACCCACGTCATCACCGGTGACCCCGACCCGTGAAAAGGAAACAGTGGACTGGGGACGGGTCCGAAACTCCCGGGTTCACCCGGGACTCTCGTTTCGTCCTGGGAAACCGAGGTGACGACACCGACGGGAGAGAGAACGGCAGAAGGGGGACGGTGGGAGGTGACCGCGCCGAGAGAAGTCGGTACGACGGACGTTGTGGGAAGTGTCACGGTAGACGGACTTGTAAGAAGGGGACCTATAGAGGTACCGGGGAGACAGTGAAGGAAGTCGAGACACAAGGTTTCGACGAACAAGAACTGGTGGAAGGAGATTTTCTTGGGGAGGGACTACGGTGGAGGACGAGACGCAACAACGGGGAACAAGGGGGCGACAAGGGGGGTGGGTGTGACAAGGATAGGGTCGAGGTCCTCCCGTCCTTCACACAGAGACTCAGATCTGGGTGATCCACATATTAGTTGTAAGACGACTTACTTCTGTAGTCAATTACGGGGGAGGGGTGGGGACCGTAGACCTGTCGACAATCATCTCCCCACTGGGTGAACGGTCTTCGGTTCTATGTCCCGAAGAGAGGGACCCTACGGGTCCCGAACGGTCACCGAGTGAGTTCGAACAGTAAGAGTAACTCCGCCAAGAAACGAAACCCAGAGACACCCCTTTCGTCGTAACGGTTTAGTTCGGTCGCTATTCTACAGTGTTCGGTCGTCACACCCCTGGGACCCACACCGAGAGACGACTCTCCACCACAACCCCACGGGACCTCAACCCAGTAGCCCTCAATCATGACCCTTGTCTTTAGTCGGGGCAACGGAGTCAAGACAGTGGCCAGTCGGGGGCGACCGGCCGAACCGGGAACGTCACTCCGGCGGGAAAGAGGACCCCCGACTCCGGGCCCAAAGGTCGAGGACTCCGGCGTTCAAAAACCGTTCTTACGACACCGACGGGGTCGGGACACGTCGGGGCACGCAGGGACTCAAATAGCTCCTCCGACGGGACGGACCTCAGGACCCGTGGGGTCGCCGGCCTTCACCGTCCCCTTCGGTGACCCCCGAAAGGTCCTTCGTCCCTTAGTACCCTTCCGGTGTACTGACCACGGACCGTCCCTACCCGGGGTCAGGCAGAGCCGGGACCGGGTACCAGGGTCCTTACCGGAAAGACAAGGAGCCCGGGACCGGGTGGACCGACCAAGGGGAATCGAAGATGATCCTCCAGGTAAAGGAGTCCGGGCGGGCCACGGGTCGACCTGACGGCTCGGGCCTTGACCGGGGAGAGGGGGGCCCCGGTCGTAGTGGAGGGGTCTGAGTCCCCCGGGCGTCGGGGTCGGAGTCGACGGGAGGGTGGGACGTCTCTACGCGACCGTCGACCCGCTCGTTGACGCGACGGACCTCGACGTCCCACTCGACGCCGCCCTCGACGACGTCCTCGACCGACTCAAGTACGCCGCGGCGCGACTCCAACTCGAGCTCATGAGGGCTCCGGAACTGTTCGACCACCTCGCGAAGAGGCCGGCGCCTCCGGCGGAGCCCCCGTCGTCAGCCCTCGTGGTCTCGAAGTCCACCCAGGACCCCGGACCGTCGACCCTACCGGTTCCACCCCCCTCCCCTCCGGGCTACGGGCGAGGACCAGCCAGACTCGGGGGTAGAGGTGGGGAGGTGGGGGTCCTTCCTCGGCAGGGACGACAGCGGGAACGTGACGACCCGACACAACAACGTCGTCTGAGCCGTCGTCTCGGCCCTCTCGTGCCGGGAGTCACTCCACGACCCGCCCGGGGACCGGGTCGCGGACTCGATGTAACGGCTCCTACACCCCGCGGACCAGTTCTTCCGTTCTGGGGACGGGACCCGGACCCTCCGCCCGTCTGGGGTCCTAGGTCGCTCCCATCGGGCACCCACGAGTTTCGGGTTCACAGTTCCTGCCCTTCCGGGACCTCCGGCTCCCCTCGGTCACCCTCGGACCTCACGACTCGACTCCCGACCGCCCTACCTGTACCCACAACGGGACCCCGTCCCACCGTGAGTCGAGCGGAGGAGGGGTCTCATTCCTAGACCTCGTTGTCGACGTTCTCCTCGAGGACCTCCACCACAGTCTCGAAGTCTACCACTCTCGGGCGCTAATGTCCCTCCGGCAGTGGAGTGGACAGGGCCCCGGTCCGAGTCCCTCCTCCTAGTCCACGGACCCTCTCTGGACCCAAAGCCCCTAGCGTTCGGTCCGGGAAAGAGGGACGGGGCCCACGACTCCCGAACCCAGTTCACGAGTTCTGGGTTCAGGGTCTGCCCGACCCTCCTCCTACCCCGCCCGACTGACACCGGTACCGGAACTCGTCCCGACGGATCGGAGCCCGGAGGGACGTCCGGTTCTTCTGGATAGTCCAGATGGTGTGTCTCTCGGACTCACGACTCCGGTTTGAGGCACTTCGTCTCGCCGTCCTCCTCTTCGCCCGTCCGGCTTCGCGGTGACGGTGGTGGTGGTCGTGGCTCAGGCCCGGGGAGGCGTTCCCAAGGTAGTTCTTCCCTCCCGCCGACCACCTCTTCCACCCGGACCCCCCTTGGACAGACACAGGTGTCCGAGACCGAGGACCGGAAACAGGAAAGTACAGGAGCTGGGAGTGACCCGGGACGTCCCTCCACCACACACCTAGTCCTTTCGTCCCGACCGAGACCGGTCTCCCCCCTCCACGCCCCCCCCCGAGGGGCCAGAGCCAACCATCTGTGTCCCCCGTCCTCTTACCAGAGATCCAGACCCTGTCGGGTGTACGAGGGGAGGGACGTTTGGGTCGACCGTTTTATCACTAGGGTTCGGACCCCAAGGAAGGAGGGTGGGTAGGAGTGGAGTATGTCACGACCCTCTAGAGTCTCCTCACTCCCCTGTGCAACCTACCCCCCGACTCACTAGTCGCCCCTCCTGCGCACAAGATCCACCAGGGACTTCCTTCCTACCCCTTCACCTCCGACCGTCCCAAATCCTTACTTCTTGGAAAGTTGAAGACCCGATGTATCAAACTCCCCGGGTCACCCTATCACCCTCTCGACAGGTTTACTCCTTCTCTCCCCACCCTTCATACACAGCTCCCACCACCCATGTGCCCTCCGTCCCAACCCCCTAAACCGGTACACCTACTGGACCCCCGAGTACACTAGGACTCGTCGCAGTACGGTTCAAGAACCTCGTGTTTGAGTTCACGTGTTTCCGAGCGTTACTCATGGACGATTCGGACCGGTCGCAGTTGCGGCGGCAGTCGTTGATGATGGACGCTCTACAGTACCTGGACTACCTACACTCACACCCCACACCCCTCCCTAGGTCCCCCCAGGACCACGGACACGGGACTCGGGAGGGTTCGGCACAGGAGCGAACAGGGGGTCACAACACTGTGTCCTAAGGTGGACCGGGACCCGGTTCACGAGGCCTCGATGTGCCGACGTCTCTCGGCGTAGGTTCGGAGGGTCTACGTCCCGGACCCGTCGGACCTCCTCCGACACCTACGGGACCTAGGGCATCCACTGTTCCGGTTCCACGATCTCCACGTGCGGTAGCGGAAGACAGGGGGTGACGCAAAGCTGATGGTCGGGGTGCTCCCCCTACTCCACTCCCAGAGACGGGTCGGAAGTCCTTTTACCAAGAAACACAAGAATAGAAGTGACACTACCGTCGACTCACCTTACCTAAAGGAAGGGAAACGGCTCTGGAGTTTGGAGAACTTACGGTGAAGAGTCTTCACCGGAGTTCCGTTTACCCCTCAAAGACGTGAACGTGAACGTGACTTCGTTCGTCTGGAGGGGTTGGGTGAATACGCCATGCTGATCACTTGTGTCGTAGGGGGTGTTCCCGTTTGTATCGGTCGTACCGTCGTTAAAACTCCGGTCGAACAACCACCATCTGTCGACGGGCATATGACAAGAAAACCACCAAGACACACGAAATCTGTAAAGTGTTACGTTTGAACCTTCCCTTTCTTTGGTACGTTTGTGATCGTATATTGATCCGTAGAAGAAAAAACCAGTGTGGCACACCGTACCCCCTGTGATTAAGGGATTGGTCCTTATCTTGGACACGGGGAACGTCACCTGGAGATCCCTTAAGGAGTGATCCCGTGGAAAAATACGTAAAGACTCGACATGAGAGGAAATGGTCAAATAGGAGTACTCGTACCTGACCCTAATGTGACCTAACACGTACCTGACCCCAAGGTGACTGGAAAAAGAAAAAAAACGAATAAAGTAAACATAAAACTGGCTTCAGTATAGACTATTTCAGTTTCCAATGAGTTCCGCAAGTTCCCGTGTGGCGGGAAGAGACTGGGTGGGAAGGACAAGGACTAAGGGTGAGGGGTCTACGTCGGTGAAGGGTTAGAAGATCGACGACGACGTCTGTTACGTAGTCCACGACGAACACGAAATGTCGAACGGTCTCCGGGATGTCAGGGGAAGGTACCTACTAATCCCGAGGTGGGGTGTAGTGGTGGCAGACAGAGGTGGTGTGGTCCGTTAGAAAAGAGAAGTCTCGGGACGACACCTCGGTACGTCAAGGTCGAACATCCGGAACTAACTGAAGATCCGGCCGTGTCAGGTCCTGGAAAGAAAGGGGTAACAACACTCGTAGGGACGTAATCTGGGAGACGTAGGGTCTAGCAGACAGAAGGAGACAAAACCAAATAATGTAACAAAAGTGCCTGTAGAAGGGGGTATGAAAGGACTGAATCTGACAGACCTTTTTTTACGGACATAAGACAAGAACTTTAACCAACTATCAAATGGACCCACATCTTCAGTTCCAACTTTTCGCAAAAGAGAAACCTTACAAGTTTCATAGGGAGGTTCGAAAGTCATGATAACACCCACTCTTCAAGTCGGCGACAAGTCTAAAGACGTGACAACAGACAGTGGACATTAAAAAGAGCAACTTCGAAAATCCTATCAGGGAAAGGGAGTACATGTTAAAATATTACTATACGGAACCCCTAGGAAAACAGAAGTACCACAACCCGGTGGGTACCCGAAACAGCCATGTCTTTGAATTCAGAATTCCAAAACTCGAGTATAACAAGGAAACCATTAAAGGCAGGGACTTAAATTAAACACGAACGAAAGTTCTTAAGAACATTAACCTATAACTTGGAGTACCCAACAGATTAAAGCAATAGAAAATAGAAAGGATAAAGAGTAGTGATGTTGAAAATACAAATAATTATGATAAATCCATATAAATTTTTGAAATAAACCGACGTAACACAGAAATCAACACCGTACTTTCTCGAAAGAGATGAACACCGTACACCTGAGGTCTCGAGCTCCTGAGTCGTGACGCCACGTATCGTATGTACACTCTAGAATCAAGGGTCTGGTCCCTAACTTGGGTTTAGGAGACGCAACCTTCCGTCTAAGAATTGGTGACCCGGTGGTCCCTTCAGGGTAGTGATACGGAAAATTAAGACAAGACAATCTCTAGAAAAACTGAATAGAGACGGGTGGGGAAAAATTAAAAAGAATTTTTAAATGAAAGTATTCAAAAAATTTTGTCAAAACCAAACAAAATATACAAGAATAAATTTTATCGCGAAACAAGAACAAAGTACCTATGTCATATAAGAGTTTAAAAAGACTTTACAAATAGTAAAAAGAACTATAAGGGCACAGGGGATGTAAAAAAGACAAAAGAACGTAACTAGAGACAGAAGGTGAATTAAAAAAATCTAAAAAAAACCTGGTAAAAATTTCAGAAATACCTTAAACAATCTCATAACGAACAAAACATAAACCAAACAACCGGAACTCCGTACACCCTAGAATCGGGGGACTGGTCCCTAGCTTGGACGTAGGACACGTAACCTTCCGTTTCAGAATTAGTGACCTGGTGGTACCTTCAGGGATATAGAAGATGAAATCTCGACAGGGAGTTTAACGACGGTCAAGAACCGACAGTCAAGGATAAGGGCTCCTCCGTGACTCTCTATCTAATCCATAAACCACACACACTCTTCTCGAACAGTTGTCACCAAAAGGGGTGTCCCACCGACCCATCTCTGAACCTTACAAAACACTACGAACGGAAGTCGTGCCCCTTGACCTCCACAGAGTCGACGACCTTTCTTGAAGTTCCTGAACCCCCTCCCCGAGCCGAGAGTGAACCTACGACAGTCCTCCGTCCCCACGGAGACTAAGACACAGAATTATTTAGAAGAGTTCTTCTACCCCACTTTCACTCATCTTTCTCCGATCTCGTCAGTAATCGCTCCTCCCTTTACGTCGCCCTCCAAACCATTAAAAACACCGAACCTGTTTCAAGAACAAAACCAAGTACGAACCTGCACGACTACTACACTAGAACAAAAATAGAAATCGCTGGTACCGGTCTCTCACCGAAACACACTACGACTACGAGACACTGTAAGGAATACAGACTGTCCAAGTACGGCTCCGTGTCTACCACCACCGACGACACGGACGAGTAGTCCTGATCAGAGACTAAATAGGAAAGGTTTCTCAGTCAAAGAGTACTAGACGGGTAATACACCCGAACTCCCCCCACCCAGAAGAGTGCAGTCGCAAAGGATCTCGGACCTATCTTTAAAATATTAACACCCGTTTGTATATGTACCCTGAATGGTAAACCTGGAAGTGTACCAACCCGTCGGCAGGGGTGGTCGGTAGGGGGGTTGTAAAAGGTAGAAGGAGTTACCTTTGAGACAGGGACAATCTGTAAAATTGAGGGGTAAGTGTGAGGGGATCGGGCTCCGGGGGTGGTAGACTAAAAGACAGAGATACTTGAACTGACGAGACGACGACGACGACGACGATTCAGCGAAGTCAGCACAGGCTGAGACACACTGTGGTATCTACCGTCGGGTGGTCCGAGGGGGCAGGGACCCTAAGAGATCCGTTCTTATGACCTCACCCAACGGCAAAGGAAGAGGTTACGTACCTTCACTTTTCAGTCTCACTTCAACGAGTCAACACAGACTGAGAATCGCTGGGGTACCTGACGTCGGATGGTCCGAGGTGGCAGGTACCCTAAAAGGTCCGTTCTCATGACCTCACCCCACGGTAACGGAAGAGGTACTGACGAGATCTGTGGAGTATATTCATCTTAGAATATGATAAACAGGAAAAAAAAAAAAAAATGTTTTCCGAATAAAGTGACTCATATTACAGGAGTCCCAAGTGGTCACAACTTTGTACATACTCTTAAAGGAGGGAAAAATGACGACTTATTATAAGATGAGATACCTCTGTGGTGGGAATCGAATAGGTGAGTAGTCGACGACCTGTGAACCCCACGAAGGTGGAAACCCGACAATACTCGTCGCGACGTTCCTGTAGGTACGTATCCAGAGTCACGAGTACTCACATGCGACGGAAGGAGAGTCTTCCCCAGGTACTAAGTCTAGACCGACCTGGCCCACAGTTCCGACCACTGGGAGACGTCATCGGGGGTTCCGTCACTTTTAGTCGGGGTCTTTGGAGACTCGGACGACGTGTCGGGTGGGACCACAGAGTCCACACCGGGATTGACGGGGGGATGGGTTACGACGTGGGACGTCCAACGACTCTAAGCCCAACTCTACCTCGACGCCCTACTCTAAGACGGGTCTCGGGTCTTATAGGTCTCGGCGGACCTGGCGGTCTGGTAGCTCTGTCTCCTCCATGTCCTACCGGACCGGGTCCACACCCCTGTCCCTGGACCTGTGTGTCTCGACCTACCGGTACTAGAGGGAAAGGGGAAGGAAGACTGAGCTGGAGGGACAAGAAGTAGAGAGGGGGTAAAGAAAGACGGGCCCACGGCAGGGGAGGGTTCCACTTATTCTGCGATTTCCGGTGTCACGTCCGGGACGACCTCCACCACCGAAGCCTTCTGTCGCTGTACGAGCTGAGGAAGGTCCGGTCGGACAGGTGGCTCAGGGAGTTCAGGTGGTCGAGCCTGGGCCCCCGAGCCGTCCGACCGGCCGCCGCCCCGGTCGTCGTCCTCTGGCTCTGGAAGATGTAGTGCCACCCCTCCACCACGACCTGGTCCTCCCGTCCACCCACCACCCCCGGTCCCTCCCGGCCCCGATCCTGATTTCGGAACCCGAGAAGACCCCCAAACCGTCTTTGAGGTCCTCATGGACTCACCTGCCTCATAGGAACGGTTCGACGTCCGATTCGTACTCTTTGACGTCCTGCGGTAGGTCGCTCCACTCGGGAGACGAAGCGGTGGGGGTCCCGGCCCTCGTCGGGTCGGTACCACACCGAGAGGAGGACGCCGGAGAGGGACCGGTCTCTCCCACGACCCGTGTGTCCTTCCTTCGGTCGATCCCAGGGCCGGGGGTAGGACGAGAAACAGGACGCCGGCGGGAGTGGACATCCGACGGGACAAGGAGACGGTACGCGACTCTTTGAAGGACCGGGTTCTCCGTGTGGTTGGGAAAGAGGAAGGGTCCACTGTTCCTTCTGGCCCTCCACTGAACCACTCAGGAAACTCTCCCTGGTCAAACAGGACTCCTGGGTAGGAACAAGCACCCAGGGGAGACGAATAAGGAGCCACCGGAATCAAAGGATGAATAAAACGGGTCTCCCAAGACCTTATTGAACGCTCGGGGTCGCAGGTCAACCCGACCCGACTCCCCAGGTCCGTCGGATCACAGGTCCGGACGAGGGGAGTCTCCGTCGAGGACAAGTGGCGCTGTCCTGGGTCATGTGTGTCTCTTTTGAGGTCTTCTCGGCGTGGGGGGCGGGGTCGAGGGTCATATTGGTCTTTGAGAAGCCCCCTCTGTACCTCTTCAAATAGGTCCATGAACGGAATGGGAAGTTGGCTCACGTCCGGGGAAGGACGAAGTCGACACGGAGGTCGGGACCCCGGGGGCACTTGGGCTTACTCAATGGTGCTTGACTCCTGAATGGTCTTCGTACCCATGGACGTCCGGGGTGAAGACCCTACGAACGATCTCTCCCTTCAGTCCTTTCGTGGTCTCTAGTCTTTTCCTCTTTACTGTGATAACAAACGTCGCTACACTAAGTCAGAGAGTGGCAAGTCTTCTTAGCCGTCCAATAAATTCACTTGTTTGGGCTCCAAGTACTACAACGAACTAAGCTCCAGTCGTCTCTCTCAACCCACCGTAAAGGTGAGGCATCGTCCTTTGTCTATTTTACAGTCCGTGCCGTGGTCTCTAGTCTGTGACGGGGGGGTGGACGTGGCCCGCATGTAGAGGGATCGGAACAACGGCTGGTGTCTTACGTAATTCTGTTTTACTTTTGTTCACTCACTGTTCCACCCGACGCGGTATAGGTGGTACCTCCCGTGAGACAGGAACAGGCGTCTCGAGTCCGGTCGGGCAAGGGGACCACCACCTCTCGACACAGGCGAAGTAATTGGAGTTACCACTCACTCTAGACCCGGGAGGGTGGGGACCGGACAGGGACGGGGGACGTTCTAACCTCCCCGACCCCACCCCTCCTCCGAACCACGGGTGGTCAAAAGTAGGAGGGTGTCCGGACGTCGTACTCCCGTAGAAAGCCCACAGCCCGCGGGTCGGAGTCTAGAGCCTCTAGGCACTACGAAAACTCTCTCCACCCCTGGCCACTCCACCCCAGTCCCCACCCCTCCGATCCTCTCGGCCACAGTGCCCGGAGAGAGGAGCGGGGGAGGGTCCTCTCCTGGGTGACCACCTCCCGACGTGACGGGTACTGGACCTGAGCCACCGCCCGCACGACTTTGAGATGAAGGCCTCGAACGTCGGGGGGTATAAGGGTGGTCTGGACAAACCTCTCGACGACCGAAGACGTCCACTCGGTCCTCGGACCCCCACCCCACCCCCACCCCCCGAGGGGTGAGGGATCACCGATGGAACGGGTCCGAGTACCGAAGAGGGACCCCACTACTGGAACAGACGTCTCGACCTCCGGCACCGTCTCGCCCACCTCGTGCACCGACCGGAGGACCGGGCCGACGGACCTGGGCACGACCACCAGAACGCCATGGAGAAGTGGAAGGAGTTGGTCACTCACGAAGATCCCCAGCCCCCCCTCGAGCCCCCGTCGGGTCCAACCCCGCGCCCCTACGGCTCGGTCCTCGAGACACGGATACTGGACAGACATGGGGGTCGGACCGGGTCATGTCACTACTCTTGTACTACCTGGGGATGTTGGACCGACACACGAAACCCGGCTGCGATGACGGGTAGGGACGACCCGTCCTGGGTCACCGAAACGTTCCGGCACAGTTGGTCGACCACGTCTGGGAGTAGTAGGTCGGACGTGCCCAGAAGGGCCGGGGCCGGGTCGACGGGCCGGGGTAGATACTCTTCACGTACCGTGGTGGAAGACGGTCGACGAACCCCATCCGAGAACCGTGGCGGTCCTCTCTCTCCGACCGACGTCCCCCGTGGACTCCTACGAGTCAGTGGAGCGAGAAGAGACCTGATGTCCCTACGGGTCAACCTCCCGGGCTGCCCCCTGTTGCTCAACCTCGACCTCGGCCCCTGGAGTCGGGTCCTCCTCCCACTCCCACCCCTTCCTGTCGGGGTGTCCCAGGGACCGGTCCCGCAGATACGGTGGGGGGGGGTGGAGTGAACGTAGAGAAGAGGGGTCTGGACCTCCCACAGCACCTCCGGCACCGAACGAAACGGATGTGTCCGGCGTGCCGGGTCCTCGACTGGAAGGTCGCGCCCCTGTAGAACGCCGACGTACTCGCCCGGAGCCCGCTGACCACCGCCCCGCTCGTACGCCCCCACGCCCCCGAGTAGGGGGTGTTCATGTAGTGAGACGGACGTCCCACTCAAACCTCCGAGAGGAAGGTCGGGGGGCAGGTAGGGGTCCGAAGGTCGGGAAGGGTGTACGGCTCAGGGTCCAAGACGCCCGGATCCGACACGGAACGACTAGTGACGACTGGGCGTGGTACGGGAGACGGGACGTCTGGGGTTTGGGTCTCACTCGTAAGGTTCACAGAACAGAAAGGTAGAGGTCTCGCCTCTTCGAGCACCACCCGGTCCCCGACGACCGGTGGCCCCTGGACGACTCGTCGAGTCTCCCCGAGGGGTACCACCTCGAACAGGTCTCCACTCGTCTTCACCCCTTCTGGGAAAGACCCGGAACGAACGGGTAGGGTTCGACCTCCGTCCTACCGGTTCCTGGTCAAAACGACAAAGAAAGGGAAAGGGCACGTGACCTGACCCTCTTCGGGGACGGACCCTCGTGCCCCGGAGGGGTCCCGGGGGAGATTCGAGGGACAGACACGAGACGTCCGGCCTCGGTACGTGGGGTGGGCTCTAGGGAGAACCATAGGGACCCTCAGTGAGGCCCATGGCTGCCGGGACGTACCAGGGTCGTAGGGGCCTTGCTGTGCACCTCCACCTATTCCACTCGCGACCCCTACCAGTGCAACGTTCTCCCCACGTGGAGGGGCCTCCATCCAAGAGACGAAGGGGAATGTTCGGTGAGAAGGACGGACTCTAAGTTCAGACTGGGAGGACTAGCGTCTGTGTGACCGACTTGGGTCGGATCTCTCCCCGTCCGGCCATTCCCCCACTCGAACCATCCCTCCCTGGCCGGACCTCCGTTCCATCACCCTCTGGACCCCCTCTCGTCAGTGTGTAAATCCGGAGTACAAACCAAGGACTCACCCTTCGCCGTGTGTCCTGTCCGAAGTTCCGACCGTAGATCTCGGTCCGATCCACTGTCCACCATTGTACCGTCCACGAAACACTCGGTCTCTTCTACTTTCCCCGTCTACCTTTTCACCGACTCCCTTCACCACTTGAACCCTCGGGCCACCCCAGTACCAAGAATGTCCCCCCGTCTCTCGTCCACGGTCTACCCCGGGACCGTACCCCACGTCGGACCCCTCTGGGTCGACGGACGACACGGGTGACCGGGGTCGCGTGGGGAGGCATCCGAGGACCACCCGTGACGGTCTTCGGGACCCCCTGTTACGTTCGGACCCCTGTTACACTCGGACCCCTGTCTCTCATTCTCTCGGACGGTACAGGGTCCACACCGGACCACTCGTCCGGACCCGTGGCCCTTGTCTCCCCACTAACCCCTGTGTGTACACACCATCGACCCCCTCGTACCCGGTTCACACCCCCCGTCCCGTAGGTACTCTGGGGTCCCGTCCACCGGTCATCTGACCCGGTCCGCCTGACACCCCCTCGGGACCGGACCCTGCAACCCCGGGTGACCCCGGGGGGTTCGGTCCCCCACCACCGACACTAGAGACGGTCCCTCTCTCACCCCTCTTCTACCCATGGGTCCCGGGTCGACCTCCTCGAGGGTAAACTTCCGACTCGATTAGTGACGTCAGGTGTCTCCGTCACCGACTCCTGAAACAAAGTCCCCCGTCTCCTCAAGTCCCCTAGTCGTCCGGACTGAGGACCCAGTCCAGTGACAGGACCCCCGTCCCCTGACTGACCCGTCCACCCCGGGTGAACACGGTCGTAGGACGGAAAGAGAGGAGAGGCGGTCCGACACCGTGTCTGGTACCTGAGACACAAATTCCTCGAGAACCCCTTCTGGCGGGAGGCAGTCCCGGAGCCTGGCCTACGGTTGTTGAGGGGTTCGGGGCCCGGAGCGTCGGGCTTTGGAGGTCCGACACCCGCGGACCCGTTCTTGTTTCCGAAGAGTGCCCCGGGACCACGGGGTCGGAGTGGGAGCTGGAGGGTAGGGGTCCCGGATCTGAGTGGCAAGTTCAGGGTGACTTCCCGGGGGAGTAGGAGACGTCCGGGACGGGGTCGGGTCCCGTTTTGGTCGGTCCGCGGGGGTTGGGAAACGAAGAGGGACCGGGATAGGTCGTACGGACGAGCACTGGGAGACGTCTCTCCTCCTTCACCGGCGAGGTCGAGTGGGGACGGAAGGGACGAGACCGAACCCGGGGAGACCCTCCGGCGGCGCCTCCCTCCGTCCCCCGTCCGGGGAGGACCGGGACCCACACTCCCGAGCACCGACCAACAGTGGGAACCGTCGGTCATCCACCGCCCACGGAAACGAGTCGACTCCCGTGGTCGGACCACCCCCAACTGTCCGTAACCGTTGGTCAGTATTTTAGGACACGTAACTGAGGGTCTACGTTCGGTCAAGAGACCGACCGACCCTCCCCTCTCCCATCAACCTTCCACCCATGTCCGGGTCGGAGAACCGTGGGGGTCGTGAGCTCCGGTCGAAGACCCCGAAGAACCGTGTCCCGACACACCGAACCCCTGGACGTAGAACCTTCAGGACAGAGGACACACCATCCAAGGTCTAGGCACGTGCACAGACACCCACGTCCTCCCCGGACTCTTAGAGAGACACGAAGGGGGTGTAAATTACGTTAATTTGTACGTACTTAAAAATTTTTATGGTAGGAACATCTCTTCCCCCTGTTTTTCTTCGTTTATATCTTTTTATACCCTTTGGATAACTTTTACACAAGTAAAGAGGTCATGGGGTCATAGGTTTCTCTGAGTGGTCCACCTTTTACTCGGTCTCAAAAATACTCCCGTTCCAGTCTTCCCTCCCGGTTCCCCCTGTTCTACCGCCCCCCGCCCCGTTCCTACCGGGGACCAGGTTGGAGGAAAAAGACGGGGGACCCGGGGGCCCTGGAGGTGACCGACCGACGTACAGAGCCGGTCCGGGGGCACCTCAGTCAAACATCCGCCAGTCGACTCAAGACACCTCGGAGATCTTCCTTTCGTCGTGGGGGTGGGGGTGACGACGGGGCTAAAGAGTCCTCCCCCACAGGAACCGGTCTTTCCTCGACCGACACCGCGTACTGAGGAGAACCCCGGGGCCCGACCCGCCCCGCGCGGAGACCCACGTCGTCTCGTCCGAAGCGTCGAGCCTCCTCTGCGACGACGACTTCCTCCGCATCTAGGTCCCCAACCATGTCGACAACTCCGACCGGTCGTCGTACTCGTTGTGCTTCCCTCCGGGACACACCCCGTCCTTAGCCCCGACCCCGACTCCCCCGGAGCTCCAGCCACGTGGACCCGAGCTTTCGGTGCGACCGACCCAACTCCCCACCTCCCCCCACTTCCACGTGTACGTGGTTCTAACCCACCCGGGGGTGTCGGGGTCGATGGCGGTGTGTGGAAGGGCGCCACGGAGACCCAGGGTGCGCCGGGTGTCGACGTGTTCCTTCTTCCCGCGGGTCGTGTCGTGCATGTGATACTGCTAGTGGTCGCAGTAGGAGTGCCAGAACCGGTGCCGGCGGCTATGGGCCCGAGGGAGCCGTCCCGGCGGGCCGGCCGTGGGAGCCGCCCCGGGCGGCCGGGAGCCGTGGCCGGGACCGGGGTCCGACCGTACTTAGAGGGCCTTCTACTCGTGGACTGTCCGTCGCTATGGGTCCCGTCCTCGGTGTTTGTGGTAATCCCGCTAGGTCCACTGCATCCGTGCCTCCGGGGTCCCGAGTCGTTTCGCCCGGGTCGTCAGTTCCTGGGGCGACGGTAGGTGCAGTGCGACCCGTTTCTACTTCTCGACCCCGTCCGACTCCTCGTCGCTCTTCCGGGTCCGGTCGTCGTGACCGGCCAAGGTCACTCACGGTGGGCGCACCGCCACACGGTCGTACCCCGCCGTCTACCGTGCCACCGCCAGGTCGCAGTACCGGTCCTAGTACATCCTCCTCCGTATGTACGGGTGGTAGACGTCCATGAACTGACGGGCCGTGTCCCGTAGTCCGGGTGCCTTCGCCAGCCACCGCAGGGTCCGGTCGACCCCGTCGTGAACCTTGTCTCGATGCCGGTCCAGCCGGTCCGTGTCCACCGGCTACTTCTGCACGTACCCACGGGTCGCCGGGGCGGCCGGGGCGGCGTGGTCCCGGGGGTTTTGGTCCGGCAACGAGTCCCGGTGCCGGTGCTTCTGCCACCTCTCGTCCCGGTCGAGACGGACCCGATCGTCACCCAGGGCCCGTCAGGTGTCGAGGGGAAGCGACGGCAACGGACGACCCCATCCAACTCTCTCCACGGCCCCGTGTCGACCCGTCTCCACCCCCGCCTCCCGGTTCAGTCACTCAGATTAAGACGGGTCCGTGGTCCGGCGACAGTTGGACCCGGGAGACAAAGGGAGGTCGGAGGAGGAAGGACCGAGGACCGGAAGGTCGTGTTGTGTGCAGTAGGTCGTGGCAGGGGGGTGGTGTGTGACGGAGTTTGACGTACACCACCCCTCCTTTCCCGTCGGGGTCCGGGTCCACTTGGTCTCCCGGCCGAGAAAGGTCACTCCCTCCACCCGACTCAACCCCTGCGGCTCCCTACCCTTCGAATGGACTCCACCACCTACGGTACTTGTACCGTCCCTCACGTCCTCAGGACTCGCGGACCCCCTCTGCTGCAACACTCGAGTCGGAGGGTGGGCTCCCCGGTCGGCACGACGGGTCTCAGAGACCTATCCCCAGGAATCTCGGAACCGGCCCCACCACCCCACCCCCGGACACGCACACTGAGACACACACACAGACACTCTGACACACACTTAGCACACACACACACACTCTCTCTGTGACACACACACACACACACACACACACACTGACACACACACACACACACACACACACAAGTAAGGGTACCGGCCCAGGACCCCCCATGCAGAATCGGATTAGCTGCAACCACTCCAGACCGGTGACTCCGTCTGAGTCTGGAACCGCGGGTACTGACCCGCCCCCTTCTACCGTGGTCCCCAGTAGTCTGTCTACCTGTTTGGGTCGAATTCTGGGTAGGTCCGTCGGGTACTCTTCGCTCCGTCTGTATGTCTGGGGGGTGTTGGAGGACGGGACTGTCTCCGGGTCTCTCCCTTGGCAACCTCCCGACCCCCGTCCCATCCTCCCGACGATGTAGGGGGAATGGACCGATCTGAGGGCCCGAGGACCCGTCGACCCGCCGTCGTCCGCATTTCCACCGGGGTCTCGAGTCTAGTCGAAAGGGACCCGTCGGGGCGGGGTCGGTCAGGAGACCCTCACTGGTCGAGTCCTCCCCTGAAGGAGGGGGTGGAGGTACCCGGAGGACCGGAGACCATGGCCCTTCATCCGAGGACCGGAGGAGACGAAGGGAAGGGCCGGTCGGGCTCGGTAGGGTCCAGTCAGGGACCCCAGGGTCCGACGGGGACTCTTCCGGGCTCGGGAAGACTCGACCCGGACCGATGGGGGGTTATGGGGGGGGGATGTGTGTGTGTGGCGGATACTGTTACAGCCCAGACGCCTCGAGACCCGGTAGGGCCTCAAGTGACACAGATAAAAGTTTCACCCCATCGACACTGGTCTCTGCGTGACCGAGTCGCGGTGTGTCGAAAGAGCACCGTTTCGGACTGAGGGGAAACGGTCCTGTCCGAGGAGACCGGGGAGAGGCCCGAACCCGCTTCGCGGGCTCCGAGGATGATCCGTCTCCCTCCCGAACAGGGGTCGGTCACTTCCGGGGAGGGCAGGAGTTAATTCGGAGGGCCTCTACTCCCGGCCTCTACTCCCCACCCTTCTCTACTCCCGGCCTCTACTCCCCACCCTTCCGCCACCTCACTCCAGGACGGTCGAGGGAGGGGACTCCAGATACCCTCGGGCCTGAGGGGGATGGTGGAGCGTCGATGGACAGGCAGAGACATGGGGTGTAGGGTAGAGGGGGAGGAACACGAAGGAGTCGGAGGTCCTGGGGGAGGAGAGGTCGGGTAGTAAAGGGGGGGAGCGGTCGGGAGAGCACGGTGTCCGGGCCGGAGGGAGTCAGGTCCGACCGGGTCGGGTCGGGGTCCTTCACCGGACGCGTGACGTGGCGCACCTCGGACTGAGGTCCGACTACAACCGAGACAGAAGGACAAACAGGCACAAGGAACAACTGGACGCTCCAATCTCTGGTTTTGCCGGAGAGGGTTTGTCCGGGCCCATGTCGGGTCCGGTCCGGAGGAGGAGGACCGGCCTGAGACCGTCGTGGTCATCCCCCTGTAATCCTACCCCCAGGTGGGCGGGAATACGTGGTGTGTGTGGTGTGTGGGTGTGTGTCGTGTGTATGGGTGTGTGGGTGTGGTGTGTGTCGCGCGTGTCATGTGTCGTGTGTGCATGTGGGGGGGTGTGTGTGTGGTGTGTTTGGTGTGGGTGTGTGTAGGTGTGGTGTATGGGTGTGGTGCTTGGGTGTCGTGTGTCTTGTATGGGTGGGTGTGGTGTGTGGGTGTGTGTCGTGTGTCCTGTGTGTCGTGTGTGGGTGTGTATGGTGTGTGGTGTGTGTGTGGTGTGTGGGTATGGTACGTGGGTGTGTGTCGTGTGTTGTGTGTGTAATGTGTCGTCGTGTGCGGGTGTGTGTCGTGTGTGGGTGTGGTGTGTGGGCGTGTGTCGTATAGTGTGAGCGTAGTACAAGTCATAAGTATGTCGTGTGTCATTTGTGTGTGTGTGACGAACATGTGTACGAGGGGGCGGTGTGGGGGCGTCATGTGTACCCATAAATATTACCAAAAAGGATAAACTCTCAGCCAACATCTTATGGTCACGGCGTGTAGACTTGTGTAGTCGGTATGGAGGATTGTTGTTCTCGTAGGAATGAAAGACGGACATTGGTGTACTCAAAATAATTGGGTCTCCGTATCTTTTTTGAAAAGTCGACGGTAGACCTAGATGATTTTTCCATCTTTCACCTCAAGGGTCCATTCTAATATCTTGTCTAAAAAACTTCCTTTTGACATTCGGTGACCCTTTTTAAGTGTAGTGTAGTGTGACTGAGTTACCTGTACTCAAACTCGTTTAGGGTCCCCTCTCACCTTCCATCTCCTCGGACCGCACGACGTCAGGTACCCCAGTGTCTCAACCTGTGTTGAGTCACTGACTTTGTTGTGTGGTGGTGAGTCATACAGAAAGAAGAACGGAACACAGGGACACACGGAGTGTCCTGGGGTCAGGGGTCCTGAGGGGGTAGCCGGACCCTTAGACTCCATGAACGAAACGGTGAGGGGGCGACACACTGAGACCTTCCGACACTGGTCGAGAGACACTGAGTCGAACGGGGAGACATTTTACCCTTAGGTCACTGACTTTCAACTCGGGACCGAGATCTTGCCCGTCTCTGAACTCGGCCGACCACTACTTCACGGTTGGAGTAGTGGAGGAATGTCCCAAGAGACGGGTCTGGGTTTGCCCCGGGGTGTCCCGACCTAAGGTCGCCGCTCGACCGCGTCCCGGCCCCTGGTAGAGACGAGAGGCACAAGGAACAAAGGACAACAGCTCTCAGGTCCCTTTCAGTGTCCCCTCCGGGGAGGGAGGTCGAAAGAGACCCAAGGTTCTTCGTTCCCCTCCCTAAACACAGATGTGGTTCCGGTCCCACATTTCCCTTCCTTCACGAGCCCTGGAGACCTTCCCTGTCTCTCTGGGGCTCCGGTCACCGATACGGACCTCTCTCTGAGACCGGAGGGGGCCGGGGACTCTTTGGGGGTGGGGGTCTTGGGGTCACGTGCACGTCCACGAGACGGGGAACTCTCGGACCCGGCTCAGGGCGACGGACGTCGTCTCTGGATACTCTCTCTCTACGGGGTCGTCCGGGGACGGGGTCGGTGGTTCTTTCTGAATCGGTACCTCGATACGACTAATCGGAGTCCACCGGAGTCCGTACCCCGTCCCGACTCATCTGTGGGAGGGGTAGGGGAGTTCGGGGAAGGGGTCGTGTCGGGGGAGACGAGACGGGTCCTGATGTAAACGTCTTTCCAAGATAAACACCGGTTCGTCGTACGGGACTCGAGGGGACTGAGTCACAGACTCGTCTTCCGGTGTCTTCCGACTGGGGTCCATGACCCACGGTCCCGCCTCCAGTCTCTTCTCCAGTCCCCCTGTCCTGGGTCTAGGACCCTTCACGTCAGGACACGGTTCACCACACGTCCGTCCGTTGTTCACTACCACCACCAAAAAGTCAACGAGTGAGTACAGACTGATAAACGGTGGGGGACCTGACGTCGTACGGTCCGGAGGGACAGTTAGTGGTTAAGGGCCTCGGACGAGTTTGAGTACAGGTAACTTAGTCACTACGGTAGGTTGGTAGAGTAGGAGACAGGAGGGGTAGAGGAGGACGGAAGTTAGAAAGGGTCGTAGTCCTAGAAAAGGTTACTCAACTGAGAAACGTAGTCCACCGGTTTCATAACCTCGAAGTCATAGTCAGGAAGGTTACTTATAAGTCTTGACTAAAGGAAATCCTAACTGACCAACCTAGAGGAACGTCAGGTCCCCTGACAGTTCTCAGAAGGGGTTGTGGTGTCAAGTTTTCGTAGGTAAGAAACCACGAGTCGAAAAGAATACCAGGTTGAGAGTGAAAGTATGCACTGTTAACCTTTTTGGTATCGAAACCGATCTACGTGGAAACGACCATTTTACTACAGAGACGAAAAATTGCACGACAGATCCAACCAGTATCGAAAAGAAGGTTCCACGTTCGCAGAAAATTAAAGTACCGACGTCAGTGGTAGACGTCACTAAAACCTCGGGTCATCCTTACCTCTGGTTTCCGTAAAGAGTCCGGAACCCTTTCTGGGACCTTCCGATAAAATCCGTACTCGTTCTTTCTCCTCGGTCGGGTCCTGTGTTCCTTTCTCACTGTTTTTCGGACCTCTTTTTGGTCCCCTCGTCTACAAGGGCTCCAATCCTCCCCTCTGTCCATGACACTCCCTTCCTTTCTGTCCTCGGTTCGGTTCCCCTCCGGTCTGGAGCACAGTTGACCTTTTTTACGTGTGGAGTTTTCACTTCATACAAAATAAGCCGGCTGAAAACCTCCTCACGTAGGGCCCCGTGGTCGGAGAGTCTTTCGAGACTCCCTGCCAGGGGTTGTCCATTCCCTTCTCGGTCCTACATACCCTCAAAAACGTTGATTTTGACCCAGTACCCTTGTAGTTTTCTAATCGCAGCCGATTTCTTTCGATCTGTTGAGTTCACTGACGTAGGTCACGAAAAGACACACACCGTTCTACGTCTCCACGTCCACTGTAAGAAACAGATGTGGTCTGTACCTCTCTCCCGGACATTGACCCGTAAGGGGGTCTTCGTCCGTAACGTCTGACGTCGAGGACGGACCATCACCCTCCTTACGCATTACAGGGTCGCTCACTTGACCATACCGTCCCTGCTTCGTCCCGGTCCTCAGTCCGACTCCTGTGTCTACGGGACTTAGGTTTGTACGCCTACACGAAAACCCGTTCACACACGACCCTGTTACCTTTCTATCCCACTAGTGAGCGGACTCCAGACTTACTTTCACTCGTCCCTAAAACTTTCACTCTGTTCGGGGTAAACGGGTAACCTCCTCCGACCCGTTACCTTGAACTACCGAATCCTCGGGACATCCGAGACTCGAGAGAGGTCCAGGACCTACTCAAAAGTTTGTAATTCAGTACTCCAGAAGGGACCACCGAGTCCCCATTTCTTAGGTGGACGGGTACGTCCTCTGTGCGCAAGGTAGGGACTAAGCACTTCTAGGGTGTACGGAGTCTCGTGAATTATGACACTCGGTGTTGATCACTAGGGCACAAGATTTTGGGCACGAGACGTTGTTCTCTTCGGTGGTGCTACTCTTCGGACACGTGGGGTTGATCTCTTTTCGGGCACGTCGTTACTTCTGGGTCGTGTCGGTATTTATGTATTTATTTACGTATTAAAAAAATTTAATTAATTTATTAGTAAAGCCAGAGTGGAGACGACCACCCTAGAATCAAGGGACTGATCCCCAACTTGGACGTGGGAGCTGTGACTTTCGTGGCTCAGGATGGGTGAGCTACCGGTCCCTTAAGGGGTCCTTACTGAGACATTTTAGTCGAGATAACTTCCTACTAATCGTATGTCATTTTAAGTACTGAACGAAGTACTCTAGACTGTGTATTATGTCAACACATTCACTTTCACTTTCAACGAGTCAACACAGACTGAGAAACGTTGGGGTACTTGAGCAGGCACCTTAAGAGGTCCGGTCTTATGACCTCACCCATCGGAAAGGGAAGAGGTCCCCTAGAAGGATTGAGTCCCTAGTTTGGGTCCAGAGGGTGTAACACCCGTCTAAGAAATGGTCGACTCGGCGTTCCCTTCAGATTATGTCAGCACATTCGTGGCGATATTAATACTATGCCTTGACAACGTAGTGACGTCTTTCGAAGGAGTACCGAGAAACACCAGAGGAAGGGGATGGGTCTCGGACCGTAAAAGGATAGGGATATAGACACAGAAGGGATCTTGACAGGTGTGCATCTTAGGTTCGTACACGTTATAAAGTACAGACCGAAAAAAGTGAGTTGTCCTACGGAAACTCAAGTAGAGATACCGACAAACATAGTCCTGAAACAAGAAAGAACGATTCTTCGTAAGACAACAGGTCTACCTAGTGTTCGTCGAATAAGGTAATTGCCAACTATCTGTCCATCCAACAAAGGTCAAGCCCCGAAAGTACTTATTCCATCGGAAAGGTACGAAATCGAAGAGATCGGCCGTCGGAATCGGGACCCTGTCGGTCGAGGACACTATTTATCCAAAGTAAACTATTCTTTCGTCGTCTAACAAAAGATGTACGGAACCTAGCCAAACGTAAGGGTGTTCGTGTCAAGGTAAACGAGAGGTAGAAGTGGTCGGGAACGATACTAACCAGACAGTAAAAAGAAATCGGAGAAAGTTAAAATTGGTAAAGTCACCATAAAATAAGTCCAAAATAAAACGTAAAAGAAAACTGACTACTACCACTCTTAGAAAAATATATGAAGGAACGGTTAACAGATATAAGAAACCACTTCTTATATCTTATATCTTAAGAAACCAAGTTAGAAACCGTGAAAAATTTTCAAAAGAGAGAGTAAAAGAAAGGTAAAACACACATAAAACCAATGTTCAGGAGGTTGTCTTTCCAAAACGTTTATCAAAGAGGGCGGGACACCGTTTACCAAAAGATTCAAACTGTTTCAGATTAAAATATATATAAAAAAAGATAGTACCAAACCCAAAAACACAGGAGAAGTTTTTAAGAGACTTATTAAGTGACAGCGTCTCTATCAGAAGATACTCAAGAAGATCCACATATAAAGATTGAGGATCTCAATTCAGATACTAAGTAAAGCTCAATTTAGAACACGTGTCATACTCCATTTTCAGACCCAAGGAGCAAAAGACACACCTATGTTTAAACACGATCTTGGTCACCAAGTCTTCTGACAGGAAAAGTAGAACTTAATGGAACATGGAAAGGACTTTTAACTAGTATACGTACATCCAGAATAAAAAAGACCTGAGCGTTAAGATAAGGAAACTAAAGATACGGATGGGAATATGGAATTTGGTTCCGACCGATATGACGGATAAATCTTTTTTAATACATACAGAAATAAATAACACACCGACACGACCCAAAACTAACGACGAACCCGAAAAAAGATCAACGTCTCTTACCCCCGATGAAAGGTCAACGACAAGTATCAGAAGAGTAGCACCAGTAAAGAGATCAACCCCTCGTGCCCGAGATCCCATGCTCCCGAAGTCATCAACGTCCAGGTCCGAGATCTGATGTCCGAGTTATCTATACCGTCTTCACAAATCCACGAGGATCTGTTCGTACTAGGAGGACCTGGTCCCTAGCTTGTGTATAGAGGACGTAACCGTCCGTCTGAGATGGTGACTCGGTGATCCCTTTGGGTTCCGATACGATAGAACTGAGGAGATCTCACTATCATTAAATAAAAAAACCTAGTATGACCTGTCGAACACCCCTAGAATGAAGGGACTATTTCCTAGTTTGGGCACGGGAGACACCACTTTCGAGTCTCAGGATTGGGGACCTGACGGTCTTTTAAGGGATAACATTCAGAACTTTAGTCTAACGTATTTAGAACATTTAAACAAGAAAGAGTTTTAGAAAAACCGATCACATCCATTAAACGTAAAGGTACATTTTAAATTTTAGTCGAACAGACAAAGATGGTTTTTTAATTTTTTCGGACGGTCCTAAAATTAACGATAATGTAACTTAGACATCTATTTAGACCCCTCTTAACCGTAGCATTGTCATTGTTCAGAAAGTTGGGTTCTTACACCACAAAGAAAGGTAAATAAATTCAAAGAAATCAAAGAGAGTCGTTATAAAACAGCAAAAACTATATGTCCAAAATGTGTATACAATTCAATAGGGATTCACAAGTGTAAAAACTACGATAACATTTACCATCAAAATTTGAAGTTAAAGACTAACGACAATCAAATATTTTTATGATTACTAAAAACCTATAACTGACAAATAGGACGTTGAAACGATTTGTGAATAACCAAGATGACCAAAAACGTCTAAAGAATCTTGAAAAAGAATGTATCGGTAAGTACAAGAAAGACTTAGTTCTGTCAGAATGAAAAAAAAAGGGGACTAGACATACGGAAAATAAGGGAAAAGCACGGAATGACGTGAACAATCCCGGAGGTCACGTCGCTTCCCACTTTCACTATTCTCGTTTGTCGGAACGGAACAAGGACTAGTATTCCCTTTTCGTTAGACAGTGGTAATTTATACTGTCATTGATACCCAAAAAGTATCTGTGAAATAGTACGACTCCGTCAAAAGGAGAGAAGGATCAAATGACTTTGAAAAAAATAGTACTCACCCACACCTTAACATAGTTTACAAAAGAACGTCGATAACTCTACTAGTGCACTAAAAGAAAAAAAATAACAACGAAACAATTATACCAGTTAATGTGACTGACTAAAAGTCGACAACTTCGTTTGACAGAGGAAAAAACCACTACTACACAATAGAAAAATGTATAACGATCTATGCTAAACGATTTAACATTTTTTTTTTAAAACGGAGTGTCGAACATCCTAGAATCAAGGGACTGGATCCTGGAACCGTCACTCTCGTACTCAGGATTGGTGACTTTACGGTCCCTTAAGGGACTCAACGATTTTAAAACTAATCATGAAAATGTAGTACACACAAGGACTCACTATGACGAGACATCAAACGAGAAGTACATTACAAAAGTCAAAACCATATTTCTATTACGAATGGAACATTTGACTCAATCCTTCACAAGGGAGGAGAGGCTAAAAGACCTTCTCAAGTACCACTTAACCACAATAAAGAAGGTATTGTAAACCATGTTAAACGGTCCCTTCGGTATGTTCGAACCTCAAAAGAAACACTCTTACTAAAAACGATGTTTGAGTTGAGGAAATGCCTCTTCCGTTACCGTGGGGTGAGGTCATGAGAACGGACCTTTTAGGGTACCTGCCTCCTCGGACCATCCGACGTCAGGTACCCCAGCGACTCTCAACCTGTGCTGAGTCACTGAAGTGAAAGTGAAAGTACGTAACCTCTTCCTTTACCGTTGGGTGAGGTCACAAGAACGAACCTCTTAGGGTCCCTACCGCCTCGGACCACCCGACGGCAGATACCCCAGTGTATCTCAGCCTGTGTTGACTTCGTTGAATCGTCATCGTTGAGGAAATTACTGATATCCCAATCAATCCAATAAATAAAGAAAAAATTACTTTAAACTATCAAACATATAAAGTATCTTAAGGAGGTAAAGTAGATTAATAACGGTATACAAAATATGTTGTAAGGGAATTATAGAAAAATTACAAATATTCTAGACGTAACTACCGGGGAGGAAGTAAAAACTATAACCATTAAATATAGAACAGAGGTAAAAAGGACTCGCCTGACCGATCTCCAAATAGTTAAAGTAATTAGAAAAGTTTCTAGTCGAAAACCAAAGTATATAAATGATATAATAAAAAGACAAAAGATCAAATAACTAAAGACTAGAAATAATAAAAGAGGGAAAATGGGTTAAAAATAAATCAAATGAGAGTAACGATCTCCCTTACGACGGGTTAAATAGTCAACGGATTATTTCGGTTAATCTAGAAGTTTAAGTGAAAGACTTAAAAAAATTGTCATATGTGTATCTAGTTACTTTTTTTTTTTGGATTCTGATATAGATACACTTTACAATATATATTAAATATATGTATGTAAATAATATTTCTATCATAATATTTAGTCAACCATTTTCTACTTAATAACTTACTTCCTATAACCCCTTTGACCTTTCACTAGACTTTTTTATAAATAAACCCAGTGATGGAGTGTGAAATGTCGTTTTCTTTAAGGTCTGTCTCCTTTCCAACCTTACACTGTCGTTCCTCTAGTTTACTCAGTTAGAATGGCCTTTAGTTAGGGCTTATAAGTGACCTTCCTGACAACGACTTCGACTTTGAGGTTATGAAACGGGTGGACTATACTTCTCGACTGAGTAATTTTTTCTGGGACTACGACCCTTTTTAACTTCCGTCCTCCTGTTTACACGGTAACTCCTATTCTACCAACCTACCGTAGTGACTGAGTTACCTGTACCCAAACTCGTTTGAGGTCCTCTATGACCTCCTGTCCCTTCGGACCTCACGAAATTAGGTACCCTAACGTTTGTCAGTCTATGACTTGTTGTGATCTTCTTTTGTACCCTCTTAAAAAGAGAGAACGACACCTGTTCGGTAGGAGTAATATCATTTTGTTTGTGTGTCTATCTATTTTGTTCTTCGATATTTTCTTTTATGTTTGTTTAAGATCCAAAGGGGGGTCAAAATAACTGAACTTTAACATTTATAAATCCATATGACTCACTATAAAACTACATGTATAAGTAGTGGGGTAGTCAAGGGAAAAATTTAAAAAAAAACCACCACCACTCTCGGGAACTCTAGATGAGAGAATCGTCTCAAGCTCATATGATAGTACGGTATGTAATCCAGAGGTCTTGAATAACTTGAATATTGACTTTTACACATGGGAAAAGGTTGTAGAAGGGTAAAGTCGACCGAGTGTTAGAAATCATGAGTGAGTGGTAAGAGACAATGGTGCACAAGGTGAAAAACCTAAGATACATATTCACTCTAGTAAATAGAGAGACGTAATAAAGTGAATTTAAGTAATTCAGGTTGATAAATTGTTAAAAAGTTTTAAGGACGTGTCTTTTATTCAGTATTCTCTTTCTTGTTTTAACTAAACCCTGAAAAGAGGAAAAGATTATATTTATCAATTACAACGTGTAAAAGGAGATTAGTGAATAAATTAACTTAAGGGTTAAATACTATACACTACAGAAATCAAAATAAGTTAATGTTTATAAAAGATGAAATTGAACACTAAAGAGGAAGTTAGGTACCCAATGAATCTTCGTATATAAAAAAAAGTAAAGGTTTATCTTTAAAGGAACACTAGTCTTTAGGACGAAACACACTAAAGATAGAACACACTGAATCACTCCGAACGAGATAACGGGTCGTTCAACAGAGATACCCACTTACAATATATACATAAACTCTTCTTACACATATGAGAACAACAGTCCACATCAGCAGGTATTTATAGTCAATCCAGTGAGACCAACTATCACAACAAGTTTAGAAGAAATCGAATTGCTAAAAAAAAAATGATAAATAAAACAGTCAATGACTCTTTCCTTATCCTTTCAGAGGTTGATACAAAAATTTAAACAGACAAAAGTCTAGTCAAACCACGACAGTTAAAAAAAAAGGTACATGAACCCTTGAGACAATATCCCACGAATGTATAAATTTTACTAATATAGAAGAACTACTAAACAGGAAAAAGGTAATACTTTATAAGGAGAAATGGAGTCCATTATAAGGAACAGAACTTCAGATGAGATAGACTACAATTACATCGGTATGACTGAAAAAATGTAAGTCACAAAACGTACCACATAGAAAAGAACAGGAAAATGAACGTTGAAGAGACACAGAAACACGTACATTTATCGTGTCTCGATAAAATAGATTGGACTACAAGGGACGGAAAATTGACCACAAACACCGTCTAACACAAAAAGTTTCCATCGGCGTTGTTATAAAAGGTAGGGTGTACGAGAAGACCTTGGAAAGGTAAAAGGGTAGTTCTCCACCCTAAATTAGGAGAGGGATATTAGACCCGTCTGAACACTGAATAAAGATTAGTTCTACTATACAATTTTCACCACGATGAACTAAAGGTTCCGATCTAGTCCTTTCCGTTACGTCGGAAATCGATGGTGCACTAGTCAGGTTCACGGGACTTCGACGGTACGATACTTCTCCGGGTTCCATCGGGAACTGCCTCTCTGGTGTACTTTTGCGAGACTCTGCTGTACTCCTACCTTTCCATGGACTGGTCGAGATTCGACGGCGTCGACTTCGGTGACAGATTACTGTTGGCGCACTTTCTGGAAGTCAGTCTTGACGGGTCAACTCGGGAATAGTGTAGAAAAAAACTTTTTTGTTTTGTTTTGTTTTGTTTTGACACCTTAGTGACCTATTATACCAGGAGGAAACAAATCGAAAAGCTCCTTACGGATAGGGTAAATGAACTGAGTATCTTTGGTACGTGTTATTCTTTTACTAAAATTGATAAATTTTTGTGATCCCCTCCCTCCACCCTCCCCCCAAGTCCTACCCCTTGTATACATGTGGGTACCGACTAAGTACAGTTACATACCGTTTTTAGTGATGTTATAATATTTCATTAATCGGAGGTTAATTTTATTTAATTAATTAATTTTTTTATCTTTGTGATTTAAAACCTTGTTAAACAATGTGTTGTCGTCATTGTCCTTATCAAAATCATATAAACCAGGTAACTATAAAATGGTTTTAATAACTATAGAAACCCAGCTAGTAGAGTTACAAACTAAAGATAAACAAGGTAGGAAAAAAGAAGAAAAAGAGGAAAAGAGGGGGGAAGAAACCCCCCTCTCCTGTTTGACCTAAAACAGTCATAAAGTAGAATAAATGACGGAACCATCAAGAATTAGAAACCACAATAAAATTTTTAACAACGAGATCTCTGATGGTAAACAAAGAAACCAAATCGTGTGAGATGGGAGTTTTTTTTAAGATGATGAAATATTTGTTACATTCTGACAATGTTGTCATAAGGTTAAGGAAGTCAGGGTTGAAAACACAAGACCAACAATATATTAATAAAAGTGTGTGTTGTATGTTTTTCTATTGAGATGGAAGGTAACAATAATAAAAATGAAGTTTCTCATTTTATCAGTATAAAATTGAGAAAGACCAGAAAAAGTAAGGAAAGAAGTCAGACTATATTAAATAGAAGGTAAACCCCTACGTTGAAATAAAACAGAATTAAACACATCCTATATAAGCGACCTATATCTTAGGGCTAATTAAAAAAAAAAGAAAAAAGGGATCGTAAACTTCCACAACAAAGTAATGAGAGACCGGAGGTAAACAAAAATCTAATCCTCAGACGATAGTGAGAATCATAAGGAGACCTATATCATACAGAAAAGAAGAGACTGACGAAAGTTCCAAAATTTCTTTAAAACAAAAAATCGTCAAACTGATACTTCACGGATCCCCCATAACCTTAATACTATTTATGTAATAATACAATTTCAGAGACAGACCATTAATATTGGAGATCCGGTAGATACTCAGACCAAAGTAATAAAGAAAAGAAAACTACTACCTAGGATAAAGGAACGAAAAGATGTACATAGAAAAAATTTTTCTTTACTTACGGTCTGTAACATACATTATCTTGTCATCCCTCATATTATTTATTGTAAATACGGGATATAGGACTCTTTTGGTATTAAGTTTTCCTGAGTACGAGGGGTCACAAGTAACGTCGTGATAACTGTTATCGGTCCTGTATCCTCCCGAAGGGACCACCGAGTCTACCATTTCTTGGACGGACGTTACGTCCTCTGGGTCCAAGCTAGAGACTCAGTCCTTCTACGGGACCTCTTCCCTTACCGATGGACGAGGTTATAAGAACGGACCTCTTAAGGTACCTGTCTCCTCGGACCGTCCTGTATCTCTGTTAGATTTACAAATAACTCTCTACTTACCTATTTCTTCTACATCATGTATATATGTTACCTTATAAACGGTATTTTTCCTTGTTACAACCCAGTAAACACCTCTACACCTACCTGGATCTCAGACAGTATGTCTCACTCCATTCAGACTTTCTCTTTTTGTTTATAGTATATAATTGTGTATATATACCTTAGATCTTTTTACGATACTACTTGGATAAACGTTCCCTGTCCATCTCTGTGTCTACATCTGTACACCTGTGTCCCCCTCTACCCCTCCCACTCTACTTAACCTTCTAACCCTAATTGTATATATGTGATGGTACATCTTTCTCTGTAGATCGCCCTCCGGAGACATGTTGTGTCCCTCGAGTCGAGTGACGAGACACTACTGGATTTCCCCACCCTACTCCCACCCCATCCTCCCTCCAGGATCTCCCTCCCCTAAATACGTGTGTATATCGACTGTCTTACCTTTGGTGTTAATGATTTTTGATTGGACTAGTGAACCTAGTGTTGGAACAGATTGAGTTACTTTGATACTCGGTACAGTACATTCCGGTGGGTTCTACCTACCCAGTACCACCTCTCAAGACTGTTTTATACGATGTGACCTCTTCCCTTACCGTTTGACGAAGTTATAAGAACGGAACTCTTGGGGTACTTGTCATACTTTTCCGTTTTTCTACCCTGTGATTTTCTACTTGTGGGGTCCAGTCATGTACGGGTTATACGATGACCTCTAGTCACCTCTTTATTGAGGTCTTAACTTCATTTAACTTCTTTCATCCCTTTTGGTGATCTGGTAAGTTTTTCTTTCATTTCTTCATTCACTTCAGTGAGTCAGCTCAGACTGAGAAACGTTGGGGTACTTGACATCGTACGGTCCGAGGAGCCAGGTACCTTAAAAGGTCTGTTCCTATGACCTCACCCAACGGTAAAGGAGGAGGTCCCCTAGAAGGGTTGGGTCCCTAACTTGGTCAGAGGACGTGACGTCCGTCGGAGAAATGACAGACTCGGTGGTCCCTTCGTCCATACTGGATTTAGTTTAGGGAATGATAATATGTCGCCTTCACTGTTTATCTAAGTTCCCTAATCTAGACTATCTGTCTCACGGACTTCTTGATACCCGTCAAACGTTGTAACATGTCCTCCGTCACTAGTTCTGGTAGGGGTTCTTTTTCTTTACCTTTTTCCGTTTTACCAACAGACTCCTCCAGAATGTTTATCGACTCTTATCTTCTCTTTGTTTTCCGTTTCCTTTTTTCCTTTCTATATTTACGTCTCAAGGTTTCTTATCGTTCCTCTCTATGCTTTCCGAAGGATTCACTCGTTACATTTCTTTATCTCTTGTTATCTGACCCTTCCTGATCTCTAGAGAAGTTTTTTTAATCTCTATGGTTCCTCTATAGTACGTTTCTACCCGTGTCATTTCCTGTCTTTACTATACCCGGATTGTCTTCGTCTTCTATAATTTTTCTCCACCGTTCATATGTGTCTTCTTGATATGTTTTTTTCTAGAATTACTGGGTCTATTGGTGTTACCACATTAGTAAGTGGATCTCGGTCCGTAGGACCTCACACTTCAGTTCACCCGGAATCTTTCGTAGTGATTCTTGTTTCGATCACCTCCAGTACCTTAAGGTCGACTCGATAAAGTTTAGGATTTTCTACTACGACACTTTCACGAGGTGAGTTACACGGTCGTTTAAACCTTGTGAGTCGTTACCAGTGTCCTTACGTTTTCCAGTCAAAAGTAGGGTTAGGGTTTCTTTCCGTTACGGTTTTTTACAAGTTTGACGGCGTGTTAACATGAGTAGAGTGTACGATCGTTTCATTACGAGTTTTAAGAGGTTCGGTCCGAAGTTGTCATGCACTCGACTCTTGAAGCTCTACAAGTTCTACCTAAATGTTTTCCGTTTCCTTGGTCTCTAGTCTAACGGTTGTAGGCGACCTGATATCTTTTTCGTTCTCTTAAGGTCTTTTTGTAGACGAAGATGAAATAACTGATACGGTTTCGGAAACTGATACACCTAGTGTTATTTGACACCCTTTAAGAAGTTCTTTACCCTTATGGTCTGGTGGAATGGACGGAGGATTCTTCAGACATACGTCCAGTTCTTCTTTGTCTTGGTCTGTACCCTGTTACCTGAACAAGTTTTAATCCTTCTCTCATGTAGTTCCGATATATAACAGTGGGACGAATAAATTGAATATACGTCTCATGTGGTACTCTTTACGGTCTGACCTACTTCGTGTTTGACCTTAGTTCTAACGTCCCTCTTTATAGTTATTGGAATCTATACGTTTACCGTAGTGGGAATACCGTCTTTCACTTCTCCTTGATTTCTCGGAGAACTATTTTCACTTTCACTCACTCACTTCAGTGAGTCAACACAGGCTGAGAAACGCTGGGGTACCTGACATCGGATGTTCCGAGGAGACAGGTACCCCAAAAGGTCCGTTATCATGACCTCACCTAACGGTAAAGGAAGAGGTCCCCTAGAAGGGTTGGGTCCCTAACTTGGGTCCAGAGGGTGTAACATCTGTCTGCGAAATGATAGACTCGGTGGTCCCTTCAGTTTTCACTTTCTCCTCTCACTTTTTCGACCGAATTTTGAGTCATAAGGTTTTTCCTTCTAGTACCGTAGGCCAGGGTAGTGAAGTACCGTTTATCTACCCCTTTGTTACTTTTGTCACTGTCTGAAATAAAAAAACCCGAGGTTTTAGTGACGTCTACCACTGACGTCGGTACTTTAATTTTCTACGAACGAGGAACCTTCTTTTCGATACTGTTTAGATCTGTCGTATAATTTTTCGTCTCTGTAATGAAACGGTTGTTTCCAGACAGATCAGTTTCGATATCAAAAAGGTCGTCAGGACATACCTACACTCTCAACCTGGTATTTCTTTCGACTTACGACTTCTTGACTACGAAAACTTGTCACCACAACCCCTTCTGAGAACTCTCAGGGAACCTGATGTTCCTCTAGGTTGGTCAGTTAGGATTTCCTTTAGTCAAGCCTTATAAGTAACCTTCGACTTCGAGGATATGAAACGGGTGGACTACGCTTCTTGACTGAGTAACCTTTTCTGGGACTACGACCCTTTCTGACTTCCGTCCTCCTCTTCCCCTACTGTCTCCTATTCTACCAACCTACCATAGTGGTCGTGTTACCTGTACTCAAACTCGTTCGAGGTCCTCAACTACTTCCTGTCTCTTCGGACCGTACGACGTCAGGTACCCCAGTGTTCCCCAACCTATACTGACTCGCTGACTTGACTTGACTTATCGACTAAATGAAACAACATGTCGTCTTTGATTGTGTCGTAACATTTCGTTAATATGAGGTTAATATTTTGTTTCGTCTTTGTATAAATACAGGGGGTTTTCTGTACGGAAGAGAAGACAATCTGATAAACACACACACACACACACACACACACACACACACACACACACAACCTACAACCAAGACTTAGTTAAACGAGACATCAACTCGATGTAGACGCTAAAGAACAACGAAATCCATCTAAGACAAGAGGCACTAGAAGTCTCTAAAGTTCATGAGGGGACCACCAGGTCACCAATTCTGAGGCTCGACGGTCACGGAGTCCCGTACCGGTTTTTCTTTTATTTTTACTAAAGTTCCATCCTAGTCTCGGAAGAGACATCGTCCTGAACACTAGACTCTGAGGTCATCCAGGTACTTGTACACGAAGGTCAGAAGACGGTATCGTCGGAACACGAAACCCAAAAATAAGTGGGATTCAGAGTCACCCTCTGAATCCGCTACCGGACCTTCCACAGAGAGTCAGGAGGAATAGGACTGAATCCTGGAGTTGTAGGAACAGGGAAGTTGGACCCCTCTGAGAGACAATCGAGAAAACGGGGAAGGGTCGGTGGTTAATCGTGACCTTCCAGACCTCACACCAAAGGGAGTCGGGTCGACGGGACAGACGTTTGAAACAACCACTTCCGGTACCGTTTCCCAACCACCCACTTACGTTTGAGGTACAGATTCCAAGGATCCTTAGGATTGACAGTGCAGTAGGGTATGAGTTGCAAATTTTTTAAATAGTTTTCAAGGAGACAAAAGACGAGTGTGATCACACACCGTCAAAGGAAGAGGAGGACGACGTCGACGACAGGTCCTATTTTCGTCGCTACCCGGAAAAGGACCCTTCCTGAACAGTAAAAGGTCTAAAACCGGGTGAAAACAACAACACTAAAGTCTAGGGACTATCCGAAGTTTCTTTTTTTTGGATACTGAGACAAGGGTCTGTCGTCGTTTTATCGGTAGATAACTGAAACCTTAAAGACGTTGACGTCTTTCGAGAGAAACCAAGAGACTTACAAGGAAAAAAAAAAAACTTATAAAAAAACTTAATAAAAACTTACAAGGAAATATACCGAAGACAAGAAGAGAGTACCTATAAGTAGAATAATAGAGGAACTCCTTCAATTCCTCAAAAATTCTTTTATAAATAGGGAGTGTTAGGACAAAGGGTAGTCAACAAAAGGAGAAGCAAAACTAGAAATAAACAGTACGAAAGTACAACCTCCGTAAGAGTCTACAAATCACTCGGAACCAACAACAGAGTATAAGTTCCTACCCTATGATTTCTCGAATAACGTTCTCCGTCCGAACAGTTATACTCGGAGTACCATCCCACTTCATGGACCCGACAAAAACTCCCCTTAGGATTACAATGGGAGACCCCAGGGAAGGAACACCTTACAAGTTTACCAGGTTTCTTTCTGGAAATCAGAATATCGACACCGACCAACAGTCGTGAACTTCTTGACTCAGTCACTCTTCCGGGTCTGCTGGGGTACATGTCATTCATTTATTTGTCAGAGGAGCAAAAGTTGTACCATTGACGAGTCGACAAGGACCACAAAAGATTAACTCTGTGAGTACGAAAATAGTAGGGGTTTCTTACTTCAATAAAAGGAAGACCCTACCTGTTACCGTAGGTTGACGGAGAACATGTCAAAGTAAGGGGAGGGGTGGGGGTAAAGATGACTCAAGATTCGGAACGTACTCGAGACGGGACACTTAAGTCGACCACGAGTCAGCAGGGGTAAGGGAACCGAAAGAACCTGGACGATGTCACCAACGACGAGACGATAGTATTGAAACAACGACGATAAAATAGATAATAAAAACAGGAACCCTTAAAAACGAAAATTTTTTAGTAAATGACAGTAACAGTACCCCGAAGTGCCCCCCACCCCTCTCTTTCATTTACGTACATAAATTATACAGGGGAAACAAAGGTTCAACTGTCATACACCTTTTTCAGACCTCCTCGGTTACTTACCTTTGTCTCCCTCCAACCGTCCCCCACACACTGTCTCGATACCACGGGTGGCCGGTCGAACAAACCTCGGACACTCAAGGATCACTAGACAGATGTGTGACCGAACCAAAGTAGGTCGTCACAAGAGGTGTCGGACAACCACCCCTCATTTCAGTTTATCCGTTAAGACAAGTTTTGGACCCCCAAAGATCCCTTTTGTTCTCTGATCCACTGAATCCATACCAATCTGACCTGTCCGGGTCGTTCTACGGAGGTTTCTGTATCGAGGGACGACACCCTCGTAGAGGTCGGTCACTAAATGTGCATCGACGACAAAAACAGTTGAGAGAAGGACCGAACATCTACCAACAGAAGAGTGACTCAAGAGTGTATCGTCTCTCTCTCTCCCGTGTCCCTGTCCACTGACACCCCAGACTACACAGAAGAATATTCCTGTGATTAGGACAGTCTAGTCCCGGGGTGAAGATACTGGAGTAAGTTTGAATTAATAAAAGAGTCTCCGGGGTAGAGGTTTATATCAGTGTACCCTCCGACCCTGAAGTTGAATACTCAACACCCCCCTCCCCCTGTGTTTTAAGTCAGATATCGTCTACTGGTCTGATATATAGTTTATCGGACGGGGTTGAAATCGGAATCGACGAACCTAATCCTCGTTCGTGACCGGTTCTCGTTGGTCAGATATATCTGATCAATGAACGGATAGTCCAATGGACCCTACTTCCGAGAAGGGTTTATTCCTATCACTCCTAAACCCGGTTATTCGAGGAAAGAACATCCATGAACTTGACGTTACTCTAATCTTCGGTTTTCTGTACGTCTCCTTTCCAGTGTACACTGAAAGTACTCCGTCAGCTTCGGTCACCCCTCGTCTTTGATTCTAATCCCTCTTCGTTTCCCTACTTCTTTTCTGTCGGTGTCTCGTCTCCACTATAACAACCGACCACCACCATCCTCGACGCAGTGGTATTATCGTCGAGTCCCTACCCTCCGACTCGTATATCTAGTCTTTTGGACCAGGTGTCTCGACGAGTTTATAGACCAAGTCTGAGGGGTTTCGAGTCCGCAGCCCAACACGGACCCCTCGACAGGTATACAGACTTCAGTTGGAACAGTGCCAATTAAAATACACAGTTGAACTGATCCGTTGCCCTACGGGTCTGTACACCAGGTTGTAGTAAGACCCGTACAACCACTCCCACAAACACGTACTCTAGGTATAAACTTATTCATCTAACTCACTTCAGCTAACGGGAGGTATTCCACTCACCTGGAGTAGGTTAGTTAACTTCTAGTCTTATCTTGTTTCTCCGACTCGCTCCCTCTGAGAGACCGGTCTGACGTCCTCGACCCTGTACCCACAAAAGGACGTGTACCCGACCTTAAATGTGTCAGTCCGGAGGTCGAACAGTTGACATCTAAAACCTTGAAGAGTCCGAGGTATGCAAGTCCTTGGTTAAGGAAGATTATTTAGAGAAATGTGTGTGTGTGTGTGTGTGTGTGTGTGTGTGAGTGTGTGTAGGATAACCAAGACAAAGAGATCTTTTGGAGACTGACTGTGTTACCGGAAGGAGTAAGAATGTCCTTGGGAGGGAGTTCCGTCTTTAAACTCACATTTCTCTAGGCGACAACTCGACTCTACCCTATACCTTCACTCTTTTTTCAGTTTACCCTAGGCTATCTAACCCATGTCCCCGGTTCCCTGACCTTTTGAACCTCGAGTCGAGTTTACGTCCCCACCATCTTCCCACCCTTGATCTCTTGCTCTTCCCTTCTAACTTCCAATACGGGTCTCTCCACCGTAAACCTTGAATTGTGGAGTCTCGTTAAGACACCCACCACTGCTCCGTGTTGACACACTCCCTCTCCGACTCCACTCCGGTTCTTCCAGTTCCTTGACTCTCCACCCCTACAGCATACCCACTTCCCGTCCAACCGTCTCACTATCGTGTTCTCCCTCGTCTCCCACCGGTCCGGGCTACTCCTCTTGGAGTTTGTTGTACCGTAGACTGAAAGTCTGTCTCGTTGGGATCTTCTCTTACCCTTCGTTCTTCGTCATAAAAATACTGGACAAGGGGTTTCAACGGACAATAGGGAAGACAGAGAGAGAAGTAATCTTTACTCAGTGGTTCAGGCCGGGTGTGGACTCTCCTGCGTGGAGAACTTCTCTACTCGTAGTTTCTCGAACATCGGTGTCCAATTTTAGTGGTCTGATTTAAATCTGAAACAATTCCTCCGTACAACTTTACCCTTGATGTCACGAAGATTTGTTTATTCTCCTCTCTTACTTTTTTCTCGTGTAAGTCAGACAGATTTTCTACCGGGTCTCGACTCCCTTACCGACCCTGTCATCGACCGCGAGTCGAAAGTCCGGGTAGAGAGAGAGAAAAAAAAAAGTCAAGTCACATCAAGTCAGCGAGTCAGCACAGGCTGAGAAACGTCAGGGTACCTGACGTCGTGCTGTCCGGAGGGACAGGTAGTGGTTGAGGGTCTCGAACGAGTTTGAGTACAGGTAACTCAGCTACTACGGTAGGTTGGTAGAGTAGGAGACCGTAGGGGAAGAGGAGGGCGGGAGTTAGAAAGGGTCGTAGTCCCAGAAAAGGTTACTCAGTCAAGAAGCGTAGTCCACCGGTTTCATAACCTCAAAGTCGGAGTCGTAGTCAGGAAGGTTACTTATAAGTCCCGACTAAAGGGAACCCAAACTAGAGGAACGCCAGGTTCCCTGAGAGTTCTCAGAAGGGGTTGTGGTGCCAAGTTTTCGTAGGTAAGAAGTCGCGAGTCGAAAGAAATATCAGGTTGAGAGTGTAGGTATGTACTGATGATCTTTTTGGTAACGAAACTGATCTGTCTGGAAACAACCGTTTCATTACAGAGACCAAAATTTATACGACAGATCCAACCAGTACCGAAAAGAAGGTTCCTCGTTCGCAGAAAATCAAAGTAAAGGGAACACCGAGTCGACCATTTCTTAGGTGGACGTTACACCCTTTGGACCCAACCCTTCTAGGGGACCTCTTATGGGTAAGGTCATAAGACCGGACCTCTTAAGGTACCTGACACATATCAGGTACCCCACCGTTTCTGAGTCTGTGCTGACTCGTTGAAAGTGAAAGAAAAAAAAATTTCATTAAATATAACCTCATAACAACTCAACCCCGAAGGGACCACCGAGTCTTCATTTCTTAGACGGACGGTTACGAAGGGGACCCTGAGCGAGAGGGGTGTCAGGAGAGAATAGGGAGGTAAAGACGTATACCATCAGTATGTCTTCGTTCACGTTTAGGGTCGAGATGGTAAGTGGAAGACCCACTAGAACACAGTCAGTGTACTGGTCACACTTCGAGTCAAAGAAGTAGACCCTTTACCCTCGTTATGACCACGACTACATCTCACTACACGACTTCTCGTCCACCCACTTACGTTCGCTTAACGAGGTATATCGTGGTGACCAACGTACTGACGGGGGGACGGGGAACCCGGGGAGAGAACCTCTCCCCCCATTGAACACCTGTGTTACTCGATTTCTCTGTTTCTGTGAGAAGGGTCGGAACGAAGGACCTGTGCAAGGAACTCAACCAACTACACCAAGTGTCAACTGGAGTGACCAACCGTACTTTTCATTTACACGGCTCTGAGCTGTACACGACTCTTGTCACCGTCCAGACTCTGTTACCAGTCATTTACCCTACATCACCTTATTATCATTACTTATATCATACTCTTTACCTCTGACTCGGGTACTGAGACACGAATCGTCCTCGTGTGCTTTACCGAGATAGGGGAAGAATGAAGTCACACCAGTAAGAGTAGGGTCCCTAATCGTACCTTGGGATCCCAGGAATTAACCTCGACCGACTTCTCAAACCCTTGAACCCCCACCCTCCCCTCCCTCTCTCCTACGACTCACTTCCGTGTCCGGTCCGGATAGTCTCCAGTCTAGTCTCGGCCGTCCTTCGGTTCGGATAGTCTCTAGTCTAGTCTCGACCGTCCTTCGGTTGGCGTCGAGTCACGGAGTACCTTTTATGGGGGAGAACCCACGGGTACGGACGGGAGACGGGTCGAAGGAGGTGCGGGTCGAGGGTCGGATGACCGGATCGCGGGGTCGGTCGGGGTCGGAGGAGTGTCGAGGACTTCCCCGGCCTGCCCACCGTGTTTCCGGGTCGGTCGAGAGGACGGGACCCAGACAACCTTAGCTTCCCATCCCCCCGGTGACCGGCGGGACCCTGTGTGGGACGGGGGTCGAGGGAACCAAGAGGGACGGGGCCGGGGGACGAAGTGAGTTCTAGGACTTCTGTGGAACGTTGGAACGTAGGTCTGGAAGGGACCCCCGTTCACCCTGGTGAGTTTCGGAGAGGAAGGTCCCTAACACTCTACCCTACCACTTACCTCCGGAGGAGAGTGTTCCCGGAGAACGTGCTGAGTCTCCCGGAATCCTCCGGCTCGACTCCCTGGCTCATACGAAGTGACCCGGTGTCCGTACGGGTATTTTTATGGTACCGGTGGTCCCGGCGTTAGACGGTAGACCCGGGATCCGGAAGGAACGGGACGCCGACCCGAGCCGACCGAGGCCTTATCGAGACGGGAGGAGCACCGGAGCCTCCAGTGCTGGCGGTCGGGACCATCCCCCGCGACCCCTCCCCTACTAGGGGCCCCCGGGAGGTCTCTCCCCCTCCGGACCCGGTGGTCCTCTCCAGCCCTACTCCGGTAAGGGGTCCTGTTTCTTTATTCTGCGGTCCTTTTCCCTACCTCTCGCCCCCACCTCCCGTCAAGACCCCTACCAACTACCGTCGAGCTGCCCCTTGGGAGAGTCGGTGGAGACGTGTGGGGGGGAAGGGGCCCGAGACGCGACAAGTTCTCGCGCGCGGGACGACACGGAGGGACCGCCCGACTCTAGTCCGGACTCGCCTGTCTCGAGGATCCTCACCAAGGTCCTTCTCGACTCTTTGAGACCTTAGGACGGCCTCTACCCCCCGCTCCCCGGCAGGTTTGTAGGGAACCGGTCCCGCGGCGGCTCGGGTGAACCGCGTACCCACGGGCGGCGAGCGGTCGCGGGAGCTTCCGGCCCACCTCAGAGCCCCCGTAGACAAAGAAGGGAGGGGGTCGAGGGGCTAAGGAGAGAGGCGGCGGGCCGTGGTGCGGGGCCCCCCGTGGGGTCGGGCCTCTGAGGACGGGCAGGGGACGCCTCGCCTACGGGCCGACGCCTCGCGGCGGCCCGGTCCCTGAGGTCCCGATGCCCGCGCCCAGGCCGCCCTGGGCCGCCGGCCCTACAGTGACTCGAGGCCTCCCCCCAGTGGCCCCAAGGGGCCGAGCGCGGCCGGAGCCAGCGGCCCAGGGCGACCCTGCTCCCCGTTCTGGCCCGCCCCGCCCGCCGCCCTTCCACTAGAGTGAGGGGGGCGGGGGTGCAGGGGGCGGGGGTGCAGGGGGCGGGAGGGGCGCGCGTGCGGGCGGGGCGGGGCGGGGACGGGGGCGGGGCGGCGCCGCCGGCGGCGTCGTAGTCGTAGCGTCAGAGCGAGCCCGCCGCGCAGGCTCCGGCCGCGCACGCCTCCGACCCGCCCGTCGGGCTCGCCACCGGAGTCGCGTCCATTCCGCCGGTCCGGTCAGGAACGCGTGCCCGGCGCGCCCGTCGCGGGGCTCGGAGGACAGGGCCGGGACGGGACCCCCCAACCTTCCCACCCGCCCACCCGCTCTCGCCCCTCGGGGTGGGCCTGGTCGGGCTCTGGTGGTCGCCTCGCCGGTCTCGGGGTGGGTCCGGTCCGCCAGCCGAGGCCCGGGGGCGCCTCGAGTCGCCCCGTCCCTTCCTCGTAGGGACTGTCCACTTCTGATGGACCCGCCGCGGGGGTCACGGCAGAGAGGCCCCCCTCAGCCCGTCCCAGCCACGGTCGGCTACCCCCAGGCTTCAACCGTGCAGAGCGGCCCACACGTACGCGCCCACTCTTCCGCTCTCCCCACCCTGGGTCCCTGGGGGTGTATCCGCAGGGGTAGTCGGCGACACCCCACACCGGGACCCGCACCGACGGGGGAAGGGGGGCAAGTCCTAGGACAAACCACCTTGTAAGTCGACGGGGCACACGAACCCCCCGTCCAACCTGAGCCGGCGGGGACGTCACCACCCTCCCCCCTCCCCTTCCTTGAGCCGACCCGCGACGGGTCGAGAGGCGGGGTTCCATCCTCTCCCCCCGAAACAAGAGGACGAAAGATTTGGAGTTGGACTGGAGGGGTCCCAAGGGGAGTGTGGAACACGGTCCTGGTCTCAGAGGACGGGACCTCGGGCGTCCAAGAAGCCCGAGAGCCCTGGGTTTGTCCTTTGAGGCTCACTCCACCCGGACCCATGGGTGATCCCACGGCGACCCGTGTACCTACATCTGACATCGGGTAGTCCATCCTCCCAACGTCCTTCGCCCCTAGCACTGAGCCGGGACGGGTGACGTCCCGAATGTGGGTACCGACAGAAGGAAGACCGACAGACCAATACCCTCCTCTGCCGTTAAGGAGAACGGGGAAGGATCCCAGTTAAAACCCTCTGAGAACCAACCGTCCGGGTCCCGGTAGGCCAGGGGGGTTCTTCACCCCCCTGACTGTGGGGGAAGGTTCCTCAATGGGATGAGGTCAATTGAGGTGGGTCTCTCGTCCCCGAAGACCCGTTGAGCCACGGTAGAGACGACTGAGTGTACCGGGACTCCCACTTATTCGGTTAGTGGGAAGGGAGGGTACTTCACGGGGGTTCAGGGTGGAAAGACCAGGGGACACCCCACCGACCCCACTCCACCCCCGGAGAACGGAGACTGGTTGCGGAACGACGTCCACTACCCCGAGTCGGGCCGGACCGGTTAGTGTCCTGGAGGTACGTTGTGGGTGTCCACGTGGGTACCCGAGGAATCGAGAGTACCCCCCGAGAACCGTTTAGATACCGGTCTACCGTTCAGGAATAGTCACGACTCCGACGCTGTGGGGAGGCGGACTACAAACAGAAACGATGTAGGAAAGAAAAGTACACACAAAGAGAAAGAGAAGTGCACACACACACACTAGGGGTTTCATTATGTAGAATAACAACATCCGAACTTTATATGTTTTTTTATCTTGTTTTCTTTAATCCCTAGAAACCCCTAGACTAGTGTCTCTCTGGGGGCGAGTCGTGTGGGGTCGGAGTCAGAGGGACGAACCGATGTTTGGTGAGGGTTTTCCGAGGAGGGGGTCGTGGGTCGGGGGACGGTGGTCCGTCAACCCTCGAGGAGGGTCGAGTCCTCGAGACCCCGGGTGCCCAATGCGTGTAAGTAAGTACCCCGTCGTACGGGACGGCCCACGGACGGACTCGGTCCGAGTCCCGGCGGGTACCTTTTCGGTCCCTGTATGACCTGGGCGTGGAAGAAACAGAGGTCTACCCAAAAGACAAAAGGAAACACTGAGGGGCGTCCCATTTTCCTCCGTTCTTGACTCCGTCCCGGAACAGGGTCCCGGATGAGGTCACCCGTCTGCACGGGTCCGACACACGGGGGCAGTCGGAGAAGGACACGACCCCACCCCTCGAAGGTACCGTACGTGAACCCGCTCCGGTCGACCCCTCCGCGGGGACACGGTGTGGGCGGTAAGGTACCGGGTCGTTACGTCCGGGGAGACGGGAAAGGGAAGACTTAGAGTCGCAAGAACCGACAGTGCACCCCACACCTGGGGAAGTAGATGTTCCAGGGAAAGTTCCGTCTACCAGGGACCACGGGGAGAGTTACCTGTCTTACAGAGGACCCCGTGAGAGACAGGTCCCCCGTTCGTCGGAACGGCATGGACCGGACCGCTCGACCCCGTTTCCACGCTACCTTCGGAAAGAGGTTGGGGAAGAACCCCCACTTTGTCCTCACCCACCCTCGTCGAAGGGTCCCCCACGGGACCCAACTCGTCCCCGGACAAGACCCTCTCTTATCTTATTACCCCGGGAGAAGGGAGAAGGTGGTCCGGGGGGGTGTACCGTAGTCACCGGTAGGTCTCGCGACGGGTGGGTCCCGAGACGGGGTGGGACCCTACACCTGGAACTCCCTCTCTCCCCTAGACTTAGGAGCGAGATCCCAGGGTCCACCCGACGACCGAGCCGGGACAGAGAGGAGGGGATTAATTCTTCCGACCCAACTCCAGGGACCCACCCCGGAATGGAGGGGGGTCAGAAAGAGGGAGGACGATCGAGAATGGACCGGTAAGGACCTACAGGGGGGGATGGGACGAGAGTCTAAGAAATATGGGAGCGGGGGGTGGACAGTCGAAGGAGGAGGGAGACGAGTGAAGGACGGGGGAGTGACACCGCCACCCGTACGGTGACAGGGGGAGCGAAGTCAGGGGTCCACGGGAACAGGGAACAAAGGGGTAAAGGGGAAAACAGACAGAGGGGAGAGTCGCGATGGTGGAGGGTCGGGTCAGGTGACTCAACCCGGGGCCGGAGGGTACCTCGAAACAGACTGGACGTCCCACCGACCCCACCCCCACCCCCTCACGGACCACCGGTGGTTGGCTTCTGACCCCCGTTAGTCGTTTCCGGCCGGGTGGAAGAGGGGTCTGTAATTGTCCTAGAAACACTGAAGGATCTATGACATCAGACGTTCGCCCTCCCCGGTCTCCCACCACTCAAGGAGACGTCCCCCTCCCAGACCTACCTGACGACCAGAAAGGTCTTCGAAAAGAAACAGGTCACGGGGGTGGGCTACGGACCCGGATGTGGGGGTGGGGGGTGGGGGGGTGGGGCACAAGAGGGGTCCAGTGTCTCGACCCCCTCCCCCAGTGTCTGGGTCGGAGAGGAGACGGTACCCCGTCGGGGACCGTCGGAGACCGGGAGTTGGATCACCCCGGTTGACCCTACTGGAGTCCAACTCTCCTCGTCCTCCCGACACTACAGGATCCAGACCGGGAAGGACGGGAAGACCACACAGGGTCCTCAGTCCGAAACGAGTCTTCACAAGTTTCGGTCCGCCCGCCGACCAGACCTCCAAACGTGGCCCGTCGAAACACACACACACACACACACACACACGCGCCGAAGGGGTATAAGGACAAACGTACGCACCCGTAATCGGTAGAGTAACGTGTACACGTTAGCACACACACACGCACACGAACTCTCTCGCACACGTGTGTCTAACAGGACATGGGCGCACCTAGGACACGATCCTTCTCCGCCCCGACAACGACCACCTCCGGCACACACAAAGGGACACCCGACTCCTCCGAAGGACGACCCCCCGCCCCACGGGAGACCGGGGAGGGGACCGGCGGACGTAAGTACGGAATCCTTACGACTTCGGGTCCCCTGTTGTCTCGGAGGTAACAGGTAGAGGTCCGAAGGCCACGGGGGAGACGGGAAATTGGGAAACCTTGTCCCTCGGGGCTCCGTTGGTCTCCCCGGGGGCCGACACAGACTCGACAAAGGTCCTCCGGGGAAGAGCGAACCCGGTCCACAGGGCCCCGGTCGCACCGACACGTCGAACCCCACCCGGAACCCGGCCCGGGGAGGACGGAGAGGGTAACCGACCCGTGGAAAGGAGAGGGTGTCCCGGACGGCGGAAGAGAGGAAACCCCAGGACCTCGCCTATATACAGCGGGGGAGAACGGGCCAGGGGCTTCGGGGGTCGGGGGAGACCACGGTCCAAGTAAAGAGTCCTACCCCCGAACGTTAGAATAAGACTCGGGTGAAAGGTCTGGGTCTCCCTCCTGAATCTCCCCTACTCCCCCGGGGTAAAAATCCGGTACCCGTAGTCAAAAGGGTTGACCAGTGTGTGGGACCCTTGGAGGGACGACGGGTCCTTCCCTCAGGTACGACGGGGATTCGACATAGACCTCTCTCCCAGGGAGATCCATCGGTCCAGAAACACTCCCCCCGGGACCTCGGAAACCAAATGTCTTTCCCCAGTCTCGTAGGGTTCCAAGACGTACCGGTCCCTCTCTCCTCGGTCTTTGGTTTTCGGCAGACGGAAGAGAACACGTCAGGACCCCCCCCCCCCCCCCCCNATCCCACCAAAGACGAAACACGACTCTACCCTACACCGAGCGGAAGATGAAGGCGCACCGGGCGAGGGTTCTCAAGGGAGGGCCAACGGGTGCAAACGGACGGTAGACGGATCGTTTATCCGGGAAGGGGTCCCCCGTCCGGCCGAACCTCGCGTAGGGACAGGTCCGGGGACTGGGAGACACTTACGTCCGTCCACGTACGTGTTCCTACGGACTCTACGAGTCTCCGTTCGACTGGGGGGGGCCTCAGTAGAAACCCCCGGAGGTGCGGTAGATCTTGGGGTATGTACCACTCGTACCACGAGGTCAAGAGACTCGGAGTCAAAGGAGTTACATATGTTACCTCTATTACTATCATGACGAGAGGGTCCCAGTAAAAGTCCTAAGTTACTCACTACGTACATTCCCATAAATCTCCGTAGGGACCGAACGCCCTGCACGACCGGTGCTTAAGTCAATTATTTTATCCTTTCCCCCTTTACAGACTGACGGCAACCCCTCTAAGGGGGGGAAGGAAAGAGTCACCTCTGGTAGGCGAGAGGGGAGAGAGGGTGTTTCTCAATTGGAAACGGGGTGGGGAAGGAATGGCACATTCCTCTTACCAGGTAATGTCCACTCGACCACAACGGAACCTCTGGCGTCGGAACTTCCCCGACTCCCACACGAGAGGGACTCTCACCCCGCTCCGACCCTCGTGGTTCCTGAGTCGTCGAAGGAGATTCTGAAGGCCGGTGGGGGTGTGGGGGTGGGGGGCGGAGTCATGGACACCCCCGAGGGTGAGTCCTCGGAGAAAAGATATCATAGATTTAATGGGTAATCCGACGCCGTTCGAAAGGAGGGAAGAAGGGGGTAGAAACGGTCACCTCGCTCGACCGAGGTAGAGGTACCTTTGGGCGGTCGTTATCGGACCACCCCTCCCGCTCCTCCTCGGAATTTCTTTGTGTCACGGACCCCACCTCCACTGTGGGTGGGGTGGGGTAAACATATGGGTGGCTGTCGGACCTTCTAAGGGGTGGTCGGGACGACTCGTCTGTCGGGTCCACCTCCACGGGGGTTCGTGGGGAAGTCCGGATGGTCTAGTACCGGGACCGTGACGGTGAGACTTGATAGAATATATGGGTCCGACTCGGGGGTCGGGACGGGGGACGAGCCTTGTCTGGCCGCCCCCGTGGAAGGACACGTCCTCGTAAAGACAGGCTACCCTTACCGGGCCCTCCTCCGGTCGGTCCTCCAAGGGTCCCATATACGTTCCTCTTTTCGTCGGGAGGGTCTAGAGTCGGACCGAAGTGTTGGAGGATTCACACGGGGGGGGGGTGACGGGGTGGGATAGGGGTAAATCTCCTATCTCCGGTCTCCTCTCCTGACCGGACTCCTAAGTCCCACACCGACCCCACCCCGAGGAGGTCCCAGAGTGACTCCATGAGGCACGACCGAGAACCTCGGACGGTGTGGGAAAGAGGGAGGGGTGGACGGGAGTGGAGAACTCAAACGACCTCCGGAGTCCCTCCTCCCCATGAGTCGGGCGGGACCAGAGAGGAGGGAGTCGCACGCCCGTAAGTGACACCTCGACCGGGTACCTGTGTGTCCGTGGGGGAGACGGGACCCCGCCGAGCGACACACGTCGTCTTTAGAACCTCACTCCAGGAGACTCACAAACAGGGAGGAGGGAACACCCTGAGGGGTGGACGAAGGATTCCCAGACGGTCGTCGTAGAACAAAGCAGACATTGGCGGGGGGTAGGATACCGGTGTTCACCGGTCCCGGGACGACGAGACATAGACAACAACGTCCGAAACAGAGACGGAAGACAACCAGAGAGGTGGCAGGTCAGACTGGAGGCTCGGGTTCTTCGGGGTAAGGACACTAAGCCCAGGTAGAGGAGAGGGAGGGACCGGGAAAGGACCGTGTGGGGACAGATGTTCCTACACCTTCTCCACAGGGACCCGAACGTGTGTGAGTGTGTGTGTGAGCTCGTGTCTGCGTGTATGTGTGGGGAGTGAGTAGAACGAGAAAGCCGGTAAAGAGTAGTCAACGAAAAACGAAAAACAGAGCAGGAAACACGAGGAGCGGGAAGAGGAGAGGGAAAGAGGCGACGGGTCCAGAGACAAAGACCCAAAGAGGTGTACCCAATGACACCACCAGGTCGTAGACAGAAACAGGGGGTAAGGGACGGGAGGGGTGGGAGGGTCGGGAGGACGAGACAGAGAGGACAAGGGAGGACGGAGAAAGAGTGGGACAGACAGTGGGAAGTCAGAAGGGGTCGGACGGGGGGGTCGCCGGAGGGGGGGCGGCGGCGGGGGGGGGGGGCGGAAACGTATGCACCGGAACCGAGGTAGACATGTGGTCGAACACCTTGTGAGGGGGCGGAGGAAACGGGGACCTCCACGACTACCCCCCACTCCCCGGACGACACGACTGTTGGACTCGACGAACGAGAATTAACGGACTCCTTACCCTTCTCTAGTCTCTGGATCGGCGTCGACAGTCCTCGGAGGGGTGGAAGACCGAGGACGGGCCCGAGACTCCCGGACCCTTCCACCACTCGACCCACCGTTTCTGGTCCTCTGATTTTCTCAAACTTACACTCTGACGCCCCACAGTCCTACCCCGTCATTCACCTCGGGTGTCCCTAACCCCGATAGGACATAGGGGACGCATATGTGGTCCCATGTGTACGGTTTGGAGTAAGACCCCTGTTCGTCGGTAGGAGAAAGGTCGTTTTCCCTCACGAGGTCGGAGTGTCCGGTCTTCCTGCCGGAACCTCTAAGAACGAACAGAGGGAGGGGAGGGGGAGACTTCTGGTCTCGTGAGTCTCGAGGGTTCCGTCGATAAACTAGCGGACGGGAGATTAGACTCAGAGGATGACGAAGGATGTCCGGAACTTCGACTCCGGTCCCAGCGCACTCCGGGTGAGTCGAACGTAACTGAACTACCTGGAGAAGGAAAGGCCCTGGGTCGAACCGAGAACAGGAGCCCTTCACTGTTCCGGTAACGGTGAAGGAATGAGAGGACCAGTGAGAGAGCCGGTAGTCGGACAGGTACAACTGGGTGGGCCCACGAAGGAAGGGGTGGAGGGGGAGGTCGAAACCCAGACCCTCAGACTCTCGAGATCCGACCGTCGATAAGCGATGACAGGTAAAACGGACGACCCAGGGTCCCGTCAGACGACTTAAGTGGTGTGAAGAGCCCAGTGGAAGGTGTTTTGGTTCGACACCGAAGACCGACGGAGGACTAACTGACTCAGACCTACAGAACCGTATCGTAAGGTCCGGAGGTGTGGGTGGCGAGACCGGAAGACCTACTCCGACCAGGGGTAAAACTAGTCCAGGACCGACCCTCTCTCGAACGGACCCTACCTGAACCACTCGAGTCCGTACTGTAGGTTCGAGGTAGGGGGTTCGAGAGTCAGTGAAAATGATAACAGAGAAAGAGTGTGGAGAAGGACAAGTCTCCAGTGTTGAGACAGAAGAACCCTCACAGAGAAGAAGAGCAGTAACCGTCTCTTCGTGGGAGGTGACCCGGGAACCAGTGACCCCGAAGAACGTACGTCTTCACCGGACACGTATATCGACCGTCTGAACCCGAACCCCACCTGTGTAGATAGTCAACTCGGGACTTCTGAGTCTTTTTTTTAGGTCTTCCACCCGGACGGTCTATGAGATCTACATTCTTTACGACAGGGTCTCGAAAGGGACTCGGGACGAGACTCGGACCGAACTTCGTAGACCTTCTCCCCTCCGGTGTCAACGGGGACAATTGGCGAATCCTCGGACTCCCTGTCGACTCTCCATGAAAGGAGGAACTGAGGGAGGACGGTGAAGAACTCCCGTCCGAAGGAAAGGGGAAGAAAGAAGAAAAAGGGAGTTGGACAAGTTACTTTACGTCGGAAGAACCAAGGGAAGGGAAGAACGGGACAAGGGCGAAGGGATCAGAGGGACAGGGGATGTTCCAAAAATCCGGACTTGTCGTGGGTCCCTAGTCAACCAAGGTTTTGGGGGTCGTTACTCTGACACTGTTCCCAAGAAGAGATGTATACACACGTACGTACGACACACACGTGTGTCTCTATCGTCTGTCCTCAGTAGGGGGTCTCTGTGTCTACGTGCCCTCGTGTGCGGGTATGAAGACACACGGACGTCAGTATGTGTGTGGGTGAGTACTCACGGAGGACCAAGGTCTCTTCTCTCTGTACAGGAGGACACACATGCGTGTGTCAGCGTGTCGATGACGTGTGGGTGTAGGTGTGAGTACGGGTGTCCGTGGAAGAATTCCCGGGAACTCAGTGTGTAGTCCTCCTACCCGTGTCTCGTCGGACACCGTACGGGTTCCCTCGCCTACCCCGTTGTTCAACCACCACGGTCTCTCCGTCGACCACCTCCTCCGTGCGGTCATCCTTCCCTTACTTTCCGCTTGACCTCCGGGTCGGAGACGACTAGAGCAGGTCCAAAAGAAGAGGTTTTACCCCCCCATCCCCCTCCCTTCTCACCTCCCCCGCCCCGGCCCCCGCCCCGGTCCTCGGGACCGAGCGGGTCTACAATCAGTGATTGTAGCAGACAAGAGAGAGGAGGAAATGGAACGGGAAGGGGAGGAAGGGAGAGCGTCACGGGAGTGGACGGGAGTGGGGGCCGAGGGAAGGAGTCGGTGGGTGGTCGGTGGGAAGGGAGGCCGGCCTCGAACTCGGTTCGGGCCGGCCGAAACGGCGCGGCCAAGCCGCGGCGGCCCTTCTACCGGCACCGCGACGCCATGAACACCGGAGAGGAGGAGACGTCGGGAACGCACGAGTAGGTCTAGGGGCTCCTTACACTCATTAGCCTCCCGCGGCGCCGCGGAGGGAAGGGGCGGCGCGACCCGAAAAGAAATAAAAGACGGAGGAGTGGCAGAGACCCAAGGTCTGGGGGACGGGAAGTGAAGGACCCCCGGACCTCACGCGTTCTCCATGGGCCTGAAACCTAGGGGGACCTTTCCTGTCCCACCTTCTGAACCCGACAGAGTCATGGTGTCTGTCCCTGGTCTCTGCGCCCTCCCACCCACGACAAAGTCGTGGTGCCTGTCGTCCAGACCGAGGACTGGGCGGGGGAGCCCGCAGTCACGGCCGGGGTGGGGCGGTTCCTACCCCGTTCGTACTCTTACAGGAGTCGATCGATCTGATTCGGAGCGAGACCGAAGACTGCCCATTAGGATAGACCCCGGGAACCATCGGGAAAGGCACTTGACTCTGTCCTTTTCTGGGGAACACTTCTAGGTTGTCGGAGACCTAGGAATTTTACACTACACATCAATGAATCACCCCCCAACCCCCACCCCGACAACCTCATTAGGGAAGCTCCCCCCAAAGACCCCTCCCACCGATGTCCCGACACTGACTTGTGCTCACAAACACATACTAAAACTCGACCTGTCTGACACATTAAACAGACCTATATAAAAATCTACACACACTGATTCACCCCTATAAGGACTCACACACTAAAACTACAGGACACATCCATTCAAACACTCAGTGAAATTGGTGATGAATGACCAGTGTAAACACTTCGAGACATCCATAAACTAACAACTGTAACCTAACATGATCACTCAGTATGCCCGGACACTCATGGACAGGCACACACCTGGCATACAATGATACTACCATAAAAGAGGACTCACACTCGTCCTCTATATTTGTGTGATGATATTCGCCGAAACCCCGAACACACTCCCTGTCAACTGTACCATCGTAAACACATAGAATTTAGACGAGGAACAAGCGAGGTCAGGGAAGGGGGGAGTGGAAAGGTGGAAACAGAGACTCGGACGTGGACAACCTCCGGTCGTAGTGACTCTCTACTCGACACGCGACTCCGACCCCCTCTGACAGGTTCGATCCTTACCCAGTCCCCGACTCCTTCCACTGGTACTGACCGGAGACTGTGACTCCCCAGGACTCCCAAACGTCCTCCACCCCTCCCAGACTACCCTTCTTTCCAACCCCGACAGAGGAATCTATACGTGTACCTCGAGACACGTCAGTGTGGGTTTTGGGATGGGATCGACGTCTCCGTGTGCCTGGTCGGTGGATATAGGTCGGTCCCTGTCTCTGGGGGGTTCTCCTGTGTGCCCCCGTGTGTCCGTGTGTGTTCACTCTCCAACTCTATGTTTCCTTGTGTCGGTAGGCGTGTTTGTGTCCTCGCCCATCCGGTGTGTCTCAGCACGTCATTTGCATCCGTCTGTGAGTGTCGGAAGACTCTATGAGACCGGTCTGTGCAGGCATATCTCCGTGTGTCCGCCTATGAGTGTTACAGTGACGTCGTGACGGACCCCGCACGGGTGTACACGGGTCTGAGTATGAAACCGTGTAAGGGTGTGTACACGAGTAGGCGAAGGGGGAAGTAGAGGGGGGTCACCAAAAGTCCGGAATGGGACGATGTGGACACACGTCTCCCCACAGTCTCTGGGTGCCGTCCAGATTCCCCCGGGACCCGTGGCCGACCGTGAACAATAACTGGGACTACGTTGTACCGCTCGTCGGACCACGGAGGTCTAACCCTCGAGACGAGGTCGAGAGAGGGAGGGGCCGGCGAGGTCCGGGGAAACAGAGGAAGGGGCGAACGGGGTAGGACACCAGGGAGAGTGACAGAGACGGAGAACCCGAAGGAAGTGACCGGGGAGGGGTCGCGTCTTGGGAGAGACGTCACAGGGGTCCCTCGGGGCAGGAGAGAGGACCCCGGGGGATGGGACTCCAGAAGGTGTCTTTGTTTTCGAAAGTCTGCGTCGGATAACGACAGTCGGTGGGGTCGGTCACGAGACGACTTCGGACGACTCCCCGTCTTCGGGGCCGGAGTCGAGGTCCCTTGAGCCGTCGTCCGACCCTCCTTCCTTCCCCTCTTTAACTCCGGACCGTAGTCCGGCCGTCCGGGACCTTTGAGTCTAAGTCGTCCCGGAACCCCTCCTAAACCTTCCCTCCCCCGACGACCCGGGTCCATTAACTTTTGTGACTCGACACGATTAACCTAATCCTCCCTATACTCGAGCTCGTCCCCTCACAAGAGACCGACGACATCCGCCCGACAGACGGAGAGACCGAAGACTCCACAGGACCCACCTCCCGCCCCTCAGTCAAGACGTCCGGGACGGTCCTCCTCCGTTCCTAGACCGGTGTCGCGTCAGAAACAATTTCAGTGCCTAAAGAAAGAGGGACGGGCGATCTCGACTCCGGATGACCGGGACCGGTAACGGGGTGGGGTCCTGACCGCTAGTCCGACACAGGACCTCTAGAACTGCACGGTATCGACATCGCACCGCACACAGGGGAAGAATGTGGGAGAGGGTCGGAGGGGGAGGGGGTCCCAACAGACATGATGAAAGCCGGGTTCGGTACCCCGCTGAACAGTCGGAAAGAGAGTAAGACAGGGAACGACGTACCTAGAGAGTCTACTTCCTGTGGTACCATTCAACTCCCCTCCCACCTTCACAAAGGGTCCTCCGGGACATACTGAACACGTAGTACGTCCGACGTCGGAAACGACCAAGGACCCAGGACGCCGTGGACCACCCCCCCCGCCGAAACAAGACAGAAGTCGTCCACCCAAAAGAGGGACCGAAAGGTGGACAGAGACCACCAGGTGGGAAGGGAGACCAGGAAGAGAGAGGGGCACTCCCCAAACGGGACCAACCACGGGGAGAGAAAAGAAAGAACGTGTACGAAACAGAAAGACAAACCGAAGAGAGAGAAGACTAAAGAAAGAGACACTGAAAACCACGGTAGAAGAGAGACAAGACCAGGGAAGGTGGAAACGGGTCGACGAAACCCGAGTTGAACGAGGAGGGGTGGGGTGTTGGGGTACCGGTACGCCGGACAGTCCGAGGTCTGGACCGAAGGCAGGGGTGCCCTGTTCCCACTCCCGGTTTCACGAGTGGTACAGACAGGGGGGAGGACGGGGTCACTACCTTGGGGGGTAGTAGTGCCTCGTTAGAGGGGCCGCACACCAGCAGAAGGGGTGTCTACTGCAGTCGGAGTTCACACTCCGGTCGCCGTTTGGGCTTCACGTCACTCACTGGCAGTGGGAGATTCGGGACCTCGACTGGTGACTGAACTGGGGGGTCGGGAGCACCAGGGGTCCCGGAAGGGGGAGGACCCGTAGGGAGTGGTCGGTCCCAGTAGCGGGACCGGGTCGGGGACCGGACCGACGGACCGAAGTCCGGAGGAGACTCGGAAAAAGACGGGGCGTCCAAAGCGACCTGAGCCCTACCGTAGGAGAAGTTTGGGTCTCTCCTTGACCCGTACTAGCACTTGGTCCGCGGGGTAAGACCGAGGAAGTCGTAGTGTCCGTTGTCGTCGTTGAAGCGGGTCTCGAAGGTCCCGTGGATAGCGACGAAACGGTCGTTGTTCGACCCGTGGCGGTACAGAGTGCTCTAGGTCGAGTACCGGCTCCCACGCTCCGAGACGCCCCTGGTCCCTCCCAGACCCCGTACACTCGCCCAGGGGTTTTGGCTAGACGGCTCGCGCACACTGCGAGGTTGGACTCTCGACTCGAGAGAGTCGACCAACAATTCTCATGGTTTCCTGGCCCGTGGGATGACCGGACGTCGGTGGAGAAGGGAGGAGTGGGACAAGAAAACGGCAAAAAAGACCAGTCGAGGTAGGGGGGAAGGGAGAGAAGACACGAAAAGGGAAGAACCGGAACCCCGAACGATGGACTCCCCACGGGACCCTCCCGAACAACTGACTTACTCCCGTTCTGACTCGGACAGACTCGGACCCGAAGTCAAAGATGGGGTAGGTAGGGAGTCAACGACAGATGAGAGGTGACGGGAGGTCAGTAGAGGAGGGTACAGGGGAGGTAGTGACACAGAGGAGAGGGGAGGCAACACGTGGAGAGTGGACTGGAGAGACCGAAGGGAAGAATGGCGACAGACGGAGACAGAAATACACACAGCGGGAGAGGGACCCCAAAAGGGGGGCGTCGTAACGTAGGAGGAGGTACTCGAAAGACGGAGGACTCGAACGTGAGCAGAGGAGAGGAGACGGGGAGGTCAATGGAACCCTTGGCAACGGTACCAAAGACACAGTCCTACTACCTTCCCCGATACTGAGGTCGTAGGATGGTACCGAGGGGAGGGGGGTAGTGACGTGGAGTCGGAAGAGGGTGGGCGGGAGTAGGGAAGGAGGACCACCCTCGATTCTCAACATCACTTAATTGGGAAGTACCGGTAGACCGGAGGTCGGGTAGGAGAGTAGAAGTACGACATGACCAGAGTCGGAACTCGGGTCTCTCCTAGGTCTCAGACACGGAGGGAGTACAGGACCGAGCGGTTGGACACGGGAGGCCATCGGGAGGAGAAGAGAGGGACGGGACGGAAGTGGTCTTTCTCTGACCTCTTAGGTGTCCCGGTCGGAGAGACAGGGAAGGTCCATGGGGGTTCACCGGTTTCCTCTGTCACTTTGGACAACTCCAGCTCCTTCCCCTCAGCCACTAAGAGGGAACGGTGGGCGGGGGGTCACGGCTCGGCGAGGCCTAGATGACCTACTTGTCGTCACCCACGGGTACTCCCCGACGGCGGTCCCCGTTCCCTGCCCAGTCACCCACATATAAGGGCCCCCTCCCGAGGACTGGAGACTGGAGACGGAGGAAGGAAGGACGGGGAGGACCGGGTGTCTCTAGAACGTGTAGTTTGTCCTACTCGCCCACTGATACCCGGTCTTACCGTTGGAGATGAAACGGTTGCACGAGTGGAGCCTGTTGGTGAGTCTGATGTAGACAGTACGGGTGAAGGGACCGTGGGCTTGGTAGTAAGTCTTCCTTGGGTAACTAGAGGCCCAGTTTCGGTCACTCAGGGTTTCCGAGACTATGTGACGGGATGAGAAGAGGATGGGAGTACCGTGTAGGGTAGTCAGAAGAAGTTTCTGTCGCACCGGGTGTGTGGAAGGGGCCCACCACTCCCGTCTCTACCCCGGGAGAGAAATTCTTCTGCTCCTACCTCTTCCTTTACCGTTGGGTGAGGTCATAAGAACGGACCTTTTCAGGTACCTGTCTCCTCGGACCACCCGACGTCAGATACCCCAATGTACTGACTCGTACACACGTACTCCCACCTCCCTCTACCCAACCATCGTTATTTGACCATCTTGATTTTTTTTTTTTTTTTTCTTCTACTTTGACTCCGAACCTCCCGAGAGACCCCACAGGTCTCAGTGGGTCGGACCCTTGAATCACCCAGGCACCCCCACCCCCCTTCTCACACGGTACAACGGGCGGGACAGAGGAGTGTCGGTTGTCGTACTACCTGTCTTTTGGTGTGGACGAGAAGGGGTGGTTAAGGTCGTCGGTGGACCACCGGGACGTCCCCGTCGGGAACCACAACCTCACGTAACGTCTCCCGAACACTCAGACCCAGGGGACCCCCCCCCGTCCCCACCTCGGAGACGACACCCCGCCCCGTACCCACCTCGGAGACGGCACCCCGCCCCGACTCGCCGGGCCAGGAAAGAGGGGAGACGACAGAGGGAACCGGAGACACGAGCCACCGGGGCCCGTCGGGGTGCGGGTGGTAGTTCACCGACGCGGGTTCGCCGGGATACGGTCGGCTGGCCCAGTGGATGGTCTTGGTGTTGTTCTGCGACGTCAACGACTTGCACCCGCTCCTCCTACTGCCGCTCATGGCGACGGACCGACTCTTGAGCGACCCGTCACTGGCGGTGCGGATGATACAGTGGCACCTCCCATACCGCGGTGACGACCGTAAGTCTGTCGGTCTTACGGTACGGGTACCAGTGTCCCCCACTCCCACCCGTCTCAGTCCCGGCCGGGCTCTCGACCGGCGGACGACACTCGAATCTAGCCAAGAGGGGAAGGACCGTCGACGTGGTATGACCGATGTGTTCGGGGTCTCGGCAGACATGCCCGGTCCCCTCTGACGGGCGGACCTGACAGTTCACGTCCCGTCCGGGGTTGGTCTCCAGTGGACCTCTTAGTTACCCTAGGGACACCTCCCATTCGTCCCGAAACTCGTCCCTGGCCCTCGCTCCGACCCCCCGGGACCCCTACCATTGAGTGACGGGGTAAGACCCGGGTACCGGGTGGACGGTAGACGAGTCTCGACCCGTTCCTGGTCTTCATGGCCTAGGTGGTACCTCGGGACCAGGACTCGTTGGACGTCGGGTCACTGTGATACCACTGGGTCACACTCCGGGCGTTGGCGGTGCCCGAGGACGACCGGTTACGGATGTAGATACAACACCCACTCACAGTCGGTGGAACGGAATATCGGGGGACCAGACAGAGACGTCGGGACGGGACCCGTTCCGGTGGTCCGGCTGAGTCGGTGGTCGACCAGACACACGACACCGACGGGACAAGGACAGACCTCAGAAGGGGTGCAGAGGACGGGTAGGACGGTTGTTGCCCCGTCCCAGAACGACCATAAAGGTCTGTTTTTTCGTCGGAGGCTCGCACCAGGGGCTCGTCTCCGAGTGGGACCGGTTCTACGAAGACAGGGGTTCGAAACCCCTTCCACCCGAACCCCTCTGGGTCTCTCGAAAGTCCTTCTCCGTCCGACAGTCACCCAACCCCCCTCGGAGTGTATTAACTATCCTGTACCCTCTGACTCTGTTCTCCGGCTCTCTCCGAGTCGGACCGTCCCCGGTGTCCCTTCGTTCCACCTGTTCCGCGTGCCCCCGGACCACCTCAGTGACAGTCGAAGGTCTCCGACGGTCGAGAGGACCCTCTTCGACGGGAGTACTAGGGACACAGACGGGCGACTGACGTACACCCGCGAGCGGGCTTGAGTCCCGGGACTCAAGCCGGGACAGAGGGTACTGACGAGGAGCGAGTCTCGACGGTCGGTTCTAGGACTGGGGTCTGTTACTCTGTATGTACCGTCAGGTCCCGTCGTGGCGGATGGAAGACACGTTCCGGAAGCCTCGGGGACACGGGTCGCAGGTCACCACGCACGGGACTGGGACCACCGTCCCCCACCCCCCCCCGTGGACCTTCGGTAGAAGGTCGGGTCCGTTGGTTCCTCCCGGTCCCCAGGGTCGGGTGACCCCAGACTCGTTCCGGGCGGAACGAACACGGTCCGACCTGTCCCTTCCTTTCTGTCACGACGTCCTGCTCGCGAAGAAGGGGATGTGGTTGCCCTGGGACCCGTAGGCTCTGGAGGTCCGGTTACTGTGACCCGTGATGAAGACGGTCCGACGGTTGCTGGTTTCGTTGCACTGGTAACACCGATTGGACGTCCAGTTTCCAGGCTACGGGGAGGGACGACGACGACTAACACCGGTCGTCGGGGAGGGACTCCCTCCCAGTCCCAGAGACCCCCTGGGACCTCACTGGAAGGGGAAGAACAGGAGTAGGGGTCTACGGTGAGCCTAGTACGTCCCCGGGGCGTCGTGTTATCTCTTCTCTCCGAGGGCTCACTACAAGTGCACGGTCCGGAGGAAACTGGGAAGGGACGTCGTGTCGTGGTGGACCGCGTCCCTACGAGAGCTGGACGTCCTCGACCCCCTGTCACTGTTCACGCCCGGGTCGGGGTTGGACCCGAACCACCTCCCTCACCCCCCCCCCTCGTCCTACGGGTCTGGAGGACCGGAGTATGCACCCCCACCCCTGTACTGGGCGACAACTCGTCTTCTTGGACCGTCCTCTCCCTCCTCCTTCCTCACCGTACGCCCCCCGTCCGTCCCTCAACACCCAGGGGACCCCCCCGATCTTCCTGTTCACACGGGGGTGGGGGTGGGGGTGGTCCATGAAGTATCTTCTACTCGCGGACCAGTAGGTGTCGGACCTGATGTCGCTGGTCCCGTTGATGTCGACACACCGGTCGTGGTTCGACCTGTACCACCTCTCGGTCCGTCTCGACGACCACCACCCACTCAGGGGTCTCCCATAGGTGGAGCACCGCGTCTCCGCTCCCTCTACCTTCTCGGGTCCGTCGACAGCGTCCCCCTCGTCCGGTCGACCCAGCACTCACTCGGGCTCTAGGTCGAGGACACGGGGGGTCCCTCGGGACCTGGACACGGGGTCAACCTCGACAGACTAGCGGTGGACGACTTCGTCTCGGTCCACGCGGACAGAACCTCGGGCCGACTACTGGTGTTACGGGGGTAACTTTCATTCTTCTATCGTCGTACCGTGAGGTAAGCGGGAGGGAAGACCAAGGAACAGGGAAGGAGGTCCTCTCGGTCTGAAACGTACGGGGGGAGGGGGTGAACGATGGGTGGCTACTGAGGTGACGAGCAAGTGAAGAACCGTCTCATACTGTAACTTAAACTCCTGTTCCTCTACCGTGGGCTCTTCACCATGTCGGACCCGTTCCACGGGCCCTTGGTCTGGAGGTGGTGGGAGTTTGACAGCGGAATACAGGTGATATGGAAAGCTCAGTGACGGTAGTTGTTTATGCCGGGACCCCTCGGGTCGGGCCTGAGACTCTGACACCAGTGCGGCCTCCGTCCACTCGCGGTCCCTTTCAGTCCTTTTCCCTACCACGGGTTCGAGGGAACGACGGTCCCCAAGGGGACCCCGCCGCTGACGGAGGACTGTAGGTCCCAGTATTATCCAGTAAAGAAAGAACCAGAAGCCGGAAACACCGGAACCACCCACGGGTGTCGCAACTACACAGGTGTAATGAAACGTCGGGGCCTCTTCTTAGGACACCTGCACTTCCCCCTTCCTTTGCTCTGGTTGTTGTACTAGTAGTGAACCTTCCACTCCCGGGACCCGGCTCGCGTGGGGACCTGGAGTCTAGTCCTGAGCCCAAACGCTGAGGGGTTTTTTTGACCGACAGGATTCCTGGTCCCTGGAACTGATGGGTTGAAGAAAAGGCAAGAGGGGGAGGTCGGCGACGCCACCTACCTGACCTTACGAGGGGTCCAAGTCATAGCTCACGTCACCGCGGGGGTCTTCTACGTCCCCCGGACCGTCCTTGTCTAGCAGTCACTGGGGAAGGACCACCACAGGTTATGTAGATGGAAACACGGCATACTCTAGTTTCAGGTCTGACAGTTGTCGGTCCCGTTCCCGGGGCTCGGGGTCTAGTGGTAGCCGATGAGACCTCTCCTGACACTCATAGCCCGACCGGGGCGGGTATGGGTCCCCCACCCCACCTCGGGTGTACACGGAGGGACCGGGTGAGAGACGGGGGATGAGTCCCTAGGTCGGGCCACGGTCGAGGACGGAGAATTATATCATGTAAGGGATTCTCATTCCGATAAACGAATACATTGGTTTCTCGACAGAATGTTTAGGTCTTTCTGTGACTAGTAGGTATTCAACCGTAGATATTGAATTGACAGACAAACTACCGTCGGTTATGGGCGTCACACCCCGGGTCCTGACAGAAAGGGTGTCAGGCACCAGGTTCAGTCCTAGAGGGCGTACCGCAGGTGAATAGGACGAAGAAGGGAACTGAGTTTAGATCTTGTATTGGTCTACAAGTCAAAATATACGTCAGTTCTAGAAAAGATCAAGAAGGCAGTGCATCAATGATAAAAGAGAGAGAAACACCTCTCTGGGACTCTGGTACGCTTACGGGAACGAGTAATTTCACGGGTGGACAATGTAGTGTAGGTTTAGGTAGAACGACGAGACCCACCCGTCTCAGGACCCGACCGGAGTAGGTACAGTGGCCGGGAAACGTCTGGGGGTCCGTTAGGGAGACGACCTTGGGCAGCTCCGGGAGTTAAGTTCGTGACACGACCAGTCCACCGTCAGACACCTGGGTCGGGTCCAGTTTCCGGTGGAGGCCCCTATGTTACATTCTCAGGTAGTGCACCCCCGACCCCTCTAGGGACCCCACTACCCACCCCGTTGGTCCTCACTGTCCTGACCCCGACCCAAAGACGGTCGACGAGGGAACCCTCCCGACACCCCTTGTGCGCGGGGGGGTGAGGTGGGGTGGGGTTGGGTCCAGTGACGGTCTGCGAAAGACAGGAAGACCCCAGAGGACAGGTGGACGTCCACTGTATGACCACCCTTCCGTCAGTCTCCTTCGTGTCGTTCTCCGTGCAGGTGTTTCCGGTACACCACCACGGGCGGTTATGGTGGTCGTGGTAGGACCCTCCGGACGTCGGGATGTCGAGGATGGCCCACCTCCAAGTCCGGAAATTACCCTCCCCTGACCCCGGGCGGTCACCCTACTGGAAGTTGTGGGGACTCCCTCCACTCGAGACACGGGACGTGGGGACGGAGGTGTGGGGGGCCGGGAAGGGTGGACCCCACTGACCCCACTCCTGAACGGTGACCAGAGACACGGGGCGTCACGGACCTGTGGGACTCCGCAACGTGGACCTCACGGTCAGCCTATGGTCGGACGACGACGTGACCGTCGGAGGTGAGTCGGTATTGCCGCACGAGTGTCCGATGCACGAGAGGATGGTTGGAGCATACACACAGCACCTGGGCCGGCCCCCCACCTCCCCTCTCGGACCCTCACCCGGCGTGGTCCCTGGCTTCGGGTGGCGAGTGGACAGGAGTGTCACTTACTACCCTCGTTCCTCGTCAACAGGAAACTGGAGGGCCTGGGACTCGACGCCTGTGTGTTGGACTGGTTGGAGTCGGGGGCGGACGCCATGGCTAAGGTCGACGTCCGGTGGTGCTCCCTCCCGGGCCCCCTCCGCTAGTATGCCCTTCCTCCGTGGTACCGGAACAGGCCACTCGACCGCACCCGAGACTCGTCCACCGCTCCCGTCCGATCTCCTCCCGGAGGTCCAGGGTACTGGGAAGAGAGGTAGTGGTCCCTGCGGCCTGAAACCGTTGTAGAGGCGGTACCGTCCGCTCTTAATGTCGCACCAGAGGACCCAGGGGTTTCTCCCGGTCACGTTGAAGCCCAAGGTCTAGACCAAGTTTCGGGACCCCCCACTCGGAGTTTTCCCCCAAATCCCGGGTCTCCCCGACCCCGACCGTACCTGGGTCCCACGACGGTCCGGGAGGGACGAGTCAGCCTAACGGGAGTGGGGGATGTCTGCTCTTCGACCACTGAGCAGAGGGCGGCGTCATACAGTCGATGTTAGTCTCGAGGATGTGTGTCACCCTGGACGTCGGACTGTGACTGATACTCTAGGTCGACGAGTTCCTCGTCCACGAGGACGTGGTCTACCGTCACTTCTGGTTGCCGTGGCCACGCCCCCGGCGCCCGTCCGGATCAGTCGAAGGGAGGTAGGGACCCGACGGGTACCGGGACGGTCTTGGAGACACGGGGATCCGGACATTACCTCTTTTCAGGTCCAGGGACTTTTCTCGGGAAAAAAAAGTATAGGAGGTGACCAGGACAACGGTCCCTTCGGTAAAGATGGCTTCCAGAAGGAGGGACAAGGGGGTCTCCCTGGGACTGAAAGGGGAGGGGGTAGTCGAGCGGGGAGAGGGCCCGACAGACTTCAGGAGTCTGCAGGAGTCGACGAGGACACGTCAGGGACCGCACCCCCCCCCCCAGGGACTGTCCCCCCAGGGACCACACTCCCTAGAGACCTTACCCCCAGGCACTGCACCCCACAGGGACCGTACCCCCCAACCGTCCCAACCCCCAACCGTCGCCTACCTCGGTCTCAGAGCCTCCCTCAGGAACGGGTTCCGACCTCTGACTGTCCCGCTCGAGCCCAGGACACTGACGTCACGGGGACCCCCGGGGGGCGTAAGTTGGGACCTGAACCGGAGTCAGAGGACGGGGGAGAGGGGAGGGGTCCGGCTCACTCCGACGGAGGGCGACCGAAACGGTGGCTCCCGACCAAGTAACCGAAGTAGTCACGGTAGCAACAGGACGAAGAGCAGAATGAGTAGGACACGAAGTAATTCGCGTCGTTCCCACCGTTCATGAGCCCATGTAGGACCGGTGCCGGGGTGGGGGAACCAGGGACTCGGGCCCGTCCTGTTGTACCCGTGTGACGCCCACCGCCCGTCCATCGGGTTCCCCTCGACAGCCGCAACTCGCACACTTCCTGGCCCGGGTACACGGACCCCGGTCCGACCCACTACCCCGTCCCACTCGTCGACCCGGGCGAGACACAGACGTCACTTCCTGTTCCTCCTGTGGGTCCACCTGAGTCTCCGGGCCGGGTACTTCCTGCTTTGGAAGCCGCTCATGTCCACTCGACCCCCACCTCGGGTACAGGGGCCCGGCGGGTCGACACGTGAAACGCACGCACTGAAGTAGAGAGACAGAGAGGAAACACGACGCCCCCACTACCGTCCAGGGACCTCTCCATTCCGACCCGACAGTACTCAACCCCCGTCCCTGGTAGGACACCCACGAAACACGGTCCGGACACGTGAGGGGTACGGAGGACTAGGACATCAAGGGACCAAGTCCCTGGTCGGTTGTTACGACTATGAGTCGAGGGTTCGAAGGGACAGGGACAGAGGCCCCTACCCGACCTGACCGTGGGGAGGAGTCGGGCAGGTCTCTACCCTCGGGGGTGTGGGGGTGTCACGTCCGTACATTCGACGTACACAGGTCTCACTCCCGGAACAGGGGTCACACGAGTCTTGTGTGTCTTCACCCCGTTTGGACCCGGAGGGTAGAGTCCGGTCGCCGACGGACGAGGACGACCGATGGCAACCCGGTGGAGGGTACCAGGGGCGGGAGGGGAACGTCACTGTTACTCCTCTTCCGGAAACCATCGTCGGTCGGTAGTGAGTTACCTCTGTAGTTTGGGGACCCGTCGCTACTGTCGGACCGTCTGATGCCTCCGTCGCACCTGCAGGTCAAGTTACTCCTACCGAGGAAGTAGCCGGTCATGTCACCGTTCTTCCTCTTCCTCCGCCGTCCCCCGTTACTGTCGAGGCCCCGGTGTAGGGGGCAGTTGGGGTAGCCCTGGGACCTCATCGTCCCAGGTCGGTCCGGTCCGTCTCGTGGCGGGTCCCGGTCTGGTACCCCGATAGTCTCTAGTGGTACTACCGGGTCGGACTCCGGACACGACCCAGGGACTGGGACTCTGACTCCGGGTAGGAAGAGAGGTCACTCAAACCCCCGGTTCTTCCCCTAGAACGACGGAGTTGCGGGGGAAGACTGAGGGGTCAGGGGTGAACTAACGGTTTTGGGTCGACGAGGCGAAGAACCCGTGTGTGACGAAAAAGTGAGGTTGGGCCCCCGGTGAGTGTGCGGTCCTCGGAAGTCCACGACGGAGCGGCCGGAAACCCGTCCCGCTTCGACATCAGCCCCGCTCCTCCGTCCGTGCCGACACCTCCCCCAGAGGGTTCCTGGTCCCAACCGTGGAAGTCGGGGACGGTGAGCAACCGGTCAGCCTGACCCTGTCCCCTGGCTTCAGCCACAGGGGTGACAGAGGGGGTAGAAGAGGCGGTAGAGACGAGGTCGACCCTACCCTTGCCTTGTTCGACCGGTACCCATGCCTCCCCCGGTAGACTTGTCTGGTCTCAGGAGGGGGTGACGGACACAGTTGAACCGAGTGGGTTGGGACGTCGACCGAAAGTCCTCAAGGTCTGTGTACGACGGAAGCCACAGGTGGTATGTTGTAGGTTCACCCGAGGTGACAGGGACGGGTCCGGGTGGAGGAAGGGACCGGGGTCCTGGGGAATCGTTGGGTGGGGGGCTTGGGGTCAGACTTGAACAAGTCGGGGAACGAGTCGCTAGGGGGGTCGGGGGACGGAACCTTTACATTTATGTGGCGCTGAAACGTTCAAACACGGGAGCGGGAAAGGGGTATACGGTGATCACACATCCGTCTACAGACTCAGACATCCACCAAAGATCCAAAAGATCGTTAATCGAAACTACTAGGGTAGGGTCCTTTTTTCTTTTTATCTGTTTTTTTCCTTTCTAGTCAAGAGGGTCGTCGGTGGTAGTGGGACTTACGGAAACGAACCAGACAGCTACTCGGGAAATGTTTTTTGTTTTCATATATATATATACATGTATTTATAGTCTTAATATTTTCCGTTTATTTTTGGACCTTTGTTTCTCCGCGAGAACAGTAAAATGGGTCGTGACCCAGGGTGTGACGCCAAGGTGGACCGGACAAGGGGAATGGGACGACCGGAAGGTCCCCGTTAGACCCGAGAGTCGGTGTCAACCCGTGGAACAAGGACGTCGAAATCCGAGGTCCCCATCTCGCGGGACCCGACGGACCGGGAGAGTCCGTCATTTGGGGGGGGGGGGGGTCACTTACTGTCTTTGGAGTTTATCTGGGCGACCCTGTCTGCCGGTCGGTCAGGACGCCTAGACACAACCAAACGGGTTGAGGGTATAAGTCACCTCCAGAACTACAGATAGGAGAAATCGACTCAGTGATGTTTTGTGGTCATCTTCCATAGAAACGGGGGTAAGAGTGGTAGTTTAGAAGGGGGAGGTGGGGTCGGGGTCGGTTCTTGGGAGTCACTCCACTCGACTTTAGTCTCCAGTGGGAGAGGTAGATCCATGGTCCAGGGTGGGGTGACACTGAGTAGTTCCTAACAAGAGGACGACATAGAAGGAACAGAAAAGACATAGAGAGTAAAAACCGAGGACAACTAATCAAGGCCCCCGTTTGTACGTCATTGGTGGAAAGTAGGGATTTTTGTGGTCGATCGTTGTGGTGTGTGGAGACGCCGAGAACGGGACGATAAGACGAGGATGACTACCTAGTGGGGAGTTCTGAACAGATGGGATTAGTAGGGGAGAATTTAGAGGTGGATTTTGTCGTAGACGAAGAACCGGGGTCTTGTACAGAAGAACAAGAATGTATTGTTATCTTACAGAAGTGAGTCGACTTCTACGTAAAGGGTCTGAGGAAACGTGGATCCACCCCGCGACCCTGCCTTCGTGTCCCGACACGGGACTTTCTTCGTTTCACACAGAAAGGGACGGACCGAGGTAGAGGACCGGTCGGACCCTCTCACCTTCAACCGACAACTGCTACTGTCTCGTCGTTGCATCTTTCGGGTCCCAGGACTACTCTACGTCGACGGTACAGTTGGGACCCGACGGAAAGATCTTCCAATTTTTTTTTTTAATGTCTGAAACAAAAGATCTTGTTCAAATCCAAATGTCTTTGTAACTCACCGTTCATCTCTTAAAGTCACATCAAAAGTCAAGGAGTGGTCAAAGGGAGAAATAAGGGGAGAAGGTAGAGAATGTTGACTACTAGGTTATCACTAAACAATAGTAATTGACTTCAGGTGTCGACGGTAATCGTAAGTGAAAACCACCACACACAAGACACCTAAACCTGTTTACATGTCATAGTATGTCTCATTAAAGTGACGGGATTGTAGGGGGGTTTTACAACAGTGACCCTGAGTCGTACGTACTGTATTTTACGAGTGAACTTCAACTGTGAAAACTTAGGTGGTGAGTGTTGTGACCGTTGTGTCTTTCAGGATATACGGGGATGGGTGATGAACAAGGTCTGTGTCGGGGCGAATACCGTAGAAGGCAGGGTACGGGACGACCCCTTACCACGCCTGCATGGTGTCAAATGTATAGATACACGGATAACCACCTGTTTCCCAACAAAGGTTCGAGACCGACAAGGTCCATTTCACCTAGATACGTCAGGAAAGAACCTCCGTGTACGGGGTCCTGCTTACACTGATCCGGTCCATAATTCGAGAACAGAGAACTCACGGTTGGCTGAAACGAGAGGAGACGCAGAACTGCGATCTCGCCTCTGACATTTAGGGTAAGGACGAACCGATCGACCGGGGTAGGATTCGAGACGAGAGTCTCCGACAATCTCCCTCTGACACTCCGGGCTCCTCCTTCTTTCCCACACGAAAGTACCTTCGTAGTGGGAGTGTTCAGGAAGAAGTGGGGAGGAGACCGGAACTTCTGTTCGCCCTGACACGAAACAACGTAGGGGTTTGGCTCCGTGGTTACGGTCCACTGTTTACGGGGAGAAGAACCCCGGGGGGAACCCCGAGAAAAGACTCGAACCTCTGGAGTCGTAACCGATCCGAGACGGAGATGGACCTGTGACTCACAGTGGAGAGTCCCGAGGGTAGTTACACCGATTCAAACTCCTCAACGTTAGGACGAAAAGCAAGGTCGGAATCCCCGATACACTCAAACACCCCCGCCGACACTGGTTCCTGATGTTCGACTCCCCGAAGTTGTCGTCTTTACACAACAGAGGGTCGATACCTCCGACCTACACGTCCTAGCTCCTCAACCGTTCCGGTATAAGGAAGACACCGAGTTGACCATTTCTTAGGTGGACGTTACGTCCTCTGGACCCAAGCTAGGGATCCAACCCTTCTAGGGGACCTCTTCCCTTTCCGATGGGTAAGGTCATAAGACCGGACCTCTTAAGGTACCTGACATATCAGGTACCCCAGCGTTTCTCAGTCTGTGCTGGTTCACTGAAAAATAAATAATAGTAATAAGGGAGAGTCCTTCGGTCCCTTACTGGACGGAAACGAAGACGAAGGACTAACCAACCTAGATCTGGCTACCTCTTTGACCATTGTTCCCACCGTAGTCCTTAGAGTAGAAGACCGAACTTCCATGGCAAACGAGGAGTGGTGAGTCCCGAGGTAGAGAGTGTACTCTTTGGGTTTCTCCGACCGTTAATTCAACTGTGACCCTAAGAAGTTGGACGTTCTACTTTACGACACGGACTGAACGTCGTGCAAAGTCGAGGTTCCGATGTTTTTCATTCTTTTGAAAATCCCGACAGCACCTTCGGGAGGCTACGAAACGTTCCCCTATGGGTAAGAGGTGCTCTGGGCAACGGTAATCTGGGTACTCCTCCCGGGTCAGAGTGTAAGAGACCCCCACACCCGTGTCCCTTCTGGGTTCTCCTTTGTCGACATTGGGGTTTTCTTATCATTCTAAAAACGATCAATAATAACTGTCTGTAGACCCTCGAAAACACACTCTCACCTAAGATTCCTACAATATGGTTCTCCCACCTTACATTACAACGCAATCTATATTAAATAACTCGATCCACGTAAATGACCTCTCAGATATAAGTACAATTGGGTACATCGACCGTCCCTAAGCTTGGCTGATGAACCAACCTACAGAGGTTGAACCTGAGGTGACACCGGTTTCAAGCTACTCTAGTTCTACGGTCGTGTTGGAACCGACGACGCCCCCGTCCTTGTGTTTCTACATTAACGATCACCCTTAACGTCCATAAACACGGAACTAAACTTTCAATACCAACCCTACTGTACCGAGTATAGGGGTAAATAGACAAACTCAGACGCGTCTTCCATCTACCTAGAACCTCTTTCTGATGTCTGACTAAAGTTGAAGTAGTCCGCCACTGAGGTTACTATCGACGACAAAGTCTATCAAAGAAAGGACTTCGTCAGTCGCGTGTTGGGGACCAGGGACGATACTTCGATAACCGGATAACTGATAAAATGAGGTATGGTTATACGTTTCCCTAAGGGACCACAGAGTCTGCCATTTCGTAGCCGGGGCATTACGCCCTCGGGGCTCAAGCTAGGGAACCAGTCTTTCTAGGGGACCTCTTCCTTTACCGTTGGGTGAGGTCATGAGAACGGATCTTTTAAGGTACCTACCTCCTCGGACCACCCGATGTCAGGCACCCCAGTGTTTCTCAACCTGTACTGACTCGTTGAAGTGAAAGAAAGAAAAGAAAAGATTATGTTCTTCAGGTAGTCTTCGTAAAACAAAAATGAACCGTCCCGGTTATCATGTGAATTCCCAGTTCAGTGGAGAGGAGGAGAGACTGTATTATATGACGAGTCTCTGAGCCTGATAGAGTGGTAAAGAGTGTTTTAGATGACCAGGTGACGTGACTACTGAAGTAGGACTAAATTAGACTACTCGTTCTTCGTCTCTCATGATCTCTACGAAACATTCTGTATATGTCTGGTCTTTCACCCTCTAAATGAGGTAATTTTAGATTCCTACATTTTGAAGTGACTTCAAAGACCTTCGAGTCACGACATGTCTTACATTTCAATGGGAGAAGTTCCACTTTCTGTCCACGTGGATGTAGTTGGTGGAGATTTTTACAGACCAACATGAGAAACCCTAGCACCTTATATATAGTGTCCGTTCACACGGTGCAACTGGGTAGATGACACATTGAGCACTCCGACGGACAAAACACACCCCTAGGCCCGTCCTCTATTGAGAAGTCACTTAGACCCGACGAGAGAGTGAAGGTTGACCCGGATACTGGGTCGTCTAGGTTATTACGAGTTTTACAGACACCCTTAACCACTCCGACACACCTCAGAGACCGGTCGTGACTATCCCCTAGTGACACGTCTCGAGATCCCAAAATATCTTTCCGGTCCGGGAGAAGAAAGATTATTGGTAAGAGGAGACCTCTCCGTCGTTTCCTTTTAAGAGGTTCATCCGTCTCGAACCTCGCCGTGTCGATTAAAAAGTGTTAAAAAAAGGGTTGAAATAACTCTCTAGTAACACATTCAACTTCCACATGTCGTACTAAACCATGTGTATACACAACGTTTTACAACTGGTGTTATTTCAATCACTTGTGTAAGAGGTGGAGTATCTTAAAAGTGAAACAACAACAACACCACTCTTGTAAATTTTAGATGAGTATCGTTGAAAGTTCACACGTGATGTCATCATAATTGAGATCGGTGGTACGAAATGGAATCTAGGCTCTTGAATAAGTAGAAGATTGGTCTTCAGATACGGGAACTAGTGGTCCAGAAGAAAATGGAGTTGGGGACTTTTGGTGGTAGGAAAGATAAGATAGAGAAGTCGAATAAAACTCAGATGTGTCTTTACTTTAATGTGTCATAAACAGAAAGAGACTAAATAAAGTGACTCGTATCACGGGAGTTCCATATGGGTGTAACAAAGTTCACCGTTCTAAAGTAAGAAAATGTATCGACTCATTATAAGGTAATATATATATATATATATATATATATATATATATATATATATATATATAATANCGAATAAAGGTACAGAACCAATAACACTCGTTACGACGACACTGTACCTACACGTCTTTGAGTAGTACTATCACTAAACTAAAGGAAGGTTATATATGGGTCTTTACCTTAACGACCTAGGACACCGTTAAGATAGAAAAAAATTAATAAAAAAAATTTGAAAACCGGTGTAGTACCCCGAAAACACTAGCGAGTCTACCATCTCTTAGACGGACGTTACATCCTATGGGTCCAAGCTAGGATCCAACTTTTCTAAGGGACCTCTTCCCTTACCGTTGGGTGAGGTCATAAGAACGGACCTCTTAAGGTTCCTGTCTCCTCTGACCTCCCAATATCAGGTACCTCAGCGTTTCTCAACCTGTACTGACTCGTGAATTGCAGCGACAGTGACTCCGTAAGTCCTAGTATCAAGGGGTTGGTTCGAATCTCGGAATTAGTGACCTGGTGTTCCCTTCAGGACCGTTGAGATAAAAATTAAAGACCTCCTTGAAGGAACGACAAAAGGTTTCATCAACATGGTTAAATGTAAGGGTGGTTGTCATGTCTTCAGAAGGGAAAAGAGGTGTAGAAACGATTGTGAACAATAGTGAACAGAGAAACCACTACCGGAAATACTGTCCGTACTCCACTAGAAAGTACCACCGAAACTAAACCTAAAGAGACTACTAATCACTACACGTAGAAAGGTACTTGGACAACCGATAGACCTATAGAAACCCTTTTACAGATAAGCCCAGGAAACGGGTATGACTTTAGCTTAATTTAAAAGACGAAGGAGAGGGAGGGAAAATAATGAAATATATCGTTAGGAAAACTATGCATTGAAATGTTAAATCAGATACCTAGTGTCTAATAAGTTCACCCTGATACTGTAAATCTCCTCTTTAATTGTAATAGTCGTGACACCGACAGTAGTCTCTACTAATTTTTCCGAAAACCCCCCTAAAGGACCGTCAGGTCACCAATCTCAAACCGTGAGAGTGACGACCTCGGGTCCAAGTTAGTGACCGGTCCCTTGAGTCTAAGTTTTTTTTTTCCGAGAACCCCTAACCGGAGAGAGAAGGAACCCCTCTCCCACCTCGTATAAAAATCCCTCCTACGACCGTAAACCAGGCCGTCTTTGTGTGTCAGTAGTGGTAGCGACTACCTTCAAGTTTATGTACATCTCCCCAAACCCGACTCTGACTCTTCGACTTTCCGTATGTTTGGGTCTCGAGCCGGTGTGACCCGAAAGTTGTGAAGGAGGAGAAGACTGACAGACAGACAACCGAAGGTGGTCATCCGCGGGATCTCCTTCTGACTTTCCAACCTCAGGACAGACGAAAACCAAGGAGGCCGACTGGACTGGGAAGGGGGTTCGGAACCGTTGTCGGTGAACCGTTGTCGAACCACCGTGGGAGAGGAACCCGAGACTAAAGGTCGAGAAGTCCCGAGGAAGAGACTCGAAACTCCGGACATAGGTTCGAGAAAGAACTTAAGAAGGTCGGAACTTCCACCGTGTCCGAGGGACACCGATAACGGAGGACGACGGACCAATTAGTTAAGAGACATAATGTAGGATTTAATTGGGGGGTTACGGTTCTTCGGAGTTTTCTTCTACGAGTTCGGGTCGCTAATAGTCTCTTTTACATTTAGTGTACTCTTGTTGTCACTCTATGGTAAAGATGGGTAATCTGACCGTTTGTGTGTGTTCGTGTCTATTATACTTTATTTATGACCGTCTCTATATCCCGATGTCCTCGGAAACACATGATGACGACCTTTATGTCTGACCGTGTCAGTAACACCTCTTCTTAAACAGTCATAGATCAAGTTAATTCATACATGTGTGGACCGGATTCTGGGATATTATGACACAGTGGATACTAGGTTCTATATACGACAGTACACTCTGTTTCAAACGACATCGAAATAAAAACCACTGTCCCTCCCCGTCCATCCTGTGATCCCTCGTGACACCCGGGTCCCCAACCCTGAGACGAAAACGACCCAAGACAGGGACCACCCTCTTGATTCTAGGGTGTCCGATATCCCGTGTTCGTTTTGTTGTTTTTTGGTTTTTTGTTGGTTTGTTTGTTCTAAATGTACATCTGGGTCACAGTATTTCTCTCGGAGTTTCGTATTACGACTCACTGAAGACACCGGTCGTTCCTGTCTCATTCGGTAGACTTGGGGTCTAAAGTGACTCTTGTTGATCCGTTCGAGTTGTTGCATACTTTTGTAAACGACCTTTTGCACGTTCACTATTGTCCATCACTTCTGAGTACTCCGGTTCCATACCTTCTCCCTCGTTTCACTCTCTCTGTACTCGAGTCGTAAATTCCTCCAAATAGGAGATTCCGGTAGACGAACCCAGGACGTCCCAGTCTCTTCGACTCGTCTCGACACCTGTCTGAATGTCCCGTCTCCCAGGTTTGGACCTCAAGTCCCGGGTGGTTTCCAGATTCTCACTCACATTCCACCTTGATCTTATCGGGAACTTTTCTAATGTCAGGACAGTGGATTCCCTGATATGAGTTCTAGACTCGATAAAGTTAGGGGTCTTTGACCTAATTCCTTTAGGCCCTAAAGAGTACATGGTCGACAGGTGGTCTACGCTGATATCTAACAGAGACCTCCTTTCGCACCTCAGGATTGGCGTCCTGGTGGTCCCTTAAGGGATAAACATCTAAACAACTACTTCCGGTAAGACTGGATACACTCTACTGTGCAACAGGGTCAAAACTAAACGTAGAGAGATTTTCTAAGAAATTTATCCCGATGTTGAAAGGTTCTATAAACGACCTTGACCGAGGACTACTTTCTAGTTTCTCCTTAAAGCTTTTATGTCGTAGTGAACGAAGGAAAATCTAGTTTCTCGTTTTACTTATAGAACTAACACACTGTTAAGGAAATTTTTGGGAAGGAGGTGAGAACTGTTATATAGCAACGAGAGATGGTACTCGAAATAATTGTTTTTTGCAATTTTATCAGCTATATATGTAACACGGGTCGTCCATTTAACCGTTAGACTGAATTAAGTTGTTCTATTTGGTCTTCGTTCTATTAAATGGTTTGATTTCGGGAAATTTATAATCACACATACTATAAGTAAGGTACTACGTTCCCCGTCGCAAAACAGGAATGACCTTACCTGTCAGTCACACCGGAGGAGACGGGTACCTTAACTGACTACAGTGAGAGGTCGCACTTCGTCGACCGAACCACCCATCCTCTCACCGTCCGGGAGAAAGTCTGAGTCAACAGTACGGTCGACCCACCGCTGTGGAGACTCCGTCCCGGTCCCAGAGGTCTTCCGACACATGCGTTCCGACACATGCAAGACTGAGTCGCAAACCACATGCCTCGACAAAGAGAACGTCGGTCCTAAACACCCATGTCCGTTGTCCCCGACCTTTACCCTCACCGAAACGAAGGATTAGGGAACTGAAACACGAGACGACCCGTGTCTTTCAATTGGTAGTCTCGGTGGTTGTTATCTACTCTCGAGACTAGAGAGGTGTCGGAGAGGTTGTTAACAAAAATAGGACCGGTAAGGTCACTCACATATCACTATAGAGTAAGACCAAAAGTCACCACAAAGGACCCTGAAGGGACAACCAGGTCACCGGTTTTGAGGTGTGAGGGTTACGTTCCCTAGACGCAAGCTAGGGACCAACCCCTTGATATAGGGTGTACGACGTCGATTTCTGAGACGTACGGTGTTGATTCTGGGCCACGTCGGTTTCTTTATTTTTAAGACAACGGACTCCCTATTTATCCTACATAACAAAAAGTATACAAATAATAGGTGAGTACAAAAGAAACCATTTGACGGTTAAATTTAGAAAACAGGTAAAAAATATAACACTAAAGTGTTTATCCATCACTGTAACTAGGTCGGTTCTATAACTTCCTCCTTTGTCTGTCTTGTCCGAGGTAGAACTTTCGTCCTGAGGTAGAACCCGGTCTGACACCTGAAACTCGATATACGGGTCATAGATACCTTTGTTGTATGGTTGACCTTATAGTTCAGGGACCTTCCTTCTCGGGGTCGCGAGCATGGTTCTGAAAGGTAACGGATTTCCTTATGGGATTAATAGACACATTGGTTTATCTTAGTATTAAGATAATACGAATAACCCTATACTGGTGTCCGGATAACTATTAACAGGTGACAATTGATGGACTCGAATTCCGTATACTTAGTACCCAATTGAAACTAACATAGAAAGAAAAGGAAACAAGTCTGATCAAAGTCCCTTAAACCCCTCCATCCAAACCCGTGTATGTGAATCCCATATATTCCAAAAGTGTCTTTGACTAGCCCCAGGAACCGATTCTCCTCTGAACCGGGGTGCCTACATTATTTGACGTGAGGTGATAGACGTACAAGAAGACTCACTCAAACAAAGGACTTTACACACCGATGTTGTGATGGAAAGGTAGTGGAGCTCTAAGGGAGGACAGGAAAAATAGTAGTGTGGGGGAAAGGAGACGGAGGTCGGGAAGGTATAAGGAACCATTAGTTCTAGACAAACCAAAACAAAAATCGACACGTCGTGCATCTTAGAATAACGGAATTGATCCCTGGGTGAGAGTGACGTCATCTGTCGGCCCTAGAATTGGTTACCGGACGGTCCTTTCAGGATCCTAACGAAAAGTTACGACTCGTGTCAGGAGACCTCTAAGAAGGTTTAATAACTCGCATAGTGATCAAGGAAGGAAACATAAAGACTCCCGAGGTATCACATCTACCTGGTGTCAAGAAATTGGTGGGTAATAACTTTCTGTAACCTCAAGAAGTGTTAAGACCCGATAATGTTTCCTCGATGTATGACGATATTTGTAAGTACATGTCTAAAAACACGCTTTGACTTAGATACAAGAGATCCTATTTACGGGTCCTGATGTTAACGATCCAGTATGTCATCAACGTACAAATGAAAATATTCTTTGGACGGTTTGCCAAGAGGTATCTCCGACATGGTAAAACGTAAGGGAGTCGTGTGTCCTCACTAAGTCAAGAGACATGGGAGTGACTGTAAACCACAACAGTGTTAAAAAATAAAATGATAAGACTGTCCGTACATCACTATTAGAGTAATACTAAAATCAAACGGAAGAGGATCACCTGTTCCTACAACTTGTAGAAAACTACTCGAATCACCGGTAGTCACATGGGAGAAACCACTTTCTAGAAAAGTACAGAAAACGGGTAAAAGATTAACCTAACTAAATGACAACCCAAAACTCAAGAAATATATAAATTCTATGATTAGGAAAGAGTCTATGCACCAAACATTCATAAAAGAGGGACAGTCATAAACCAGAAAAGTGCGAGAGTGAATTGTCTCAGAAAGTCTTTCGTTTTCGAAAATTTAAGATTACTTCGGACTAAATAATTACAAAAGAACATACCTACCCGAAGGGTCCACCGTACCTAGTAAGAAAACCACAGTTTAATTCTTGAGAATCGGATCGGGCTCCAGGGTTTCCAAAAGAGAAAAAAAAGGGGAACTTTCAAAATGTAAATACAGGTACTAGGTAAAACTCAATTAAAACTCTTATATCACACTTCGAATCTCTGAATCCAGTTCCAAATAAATTAAAAAAATTTTGATGAGACTTGAAAATTTTAAACAAACAAACAAACAAAACCGACACAACCCAAAATCAACGTAATACGCCCTAGAAAACAACGTAGTATTGTCTGAGGGATCAACACCACGAACCCGAATCAACGGGTCACCGTACACCCTAGAGTCAAAGGACTGGTCCCTAGTTTGGATACGGGGGACGTTACCTTCGTCTCTCAGAATTGGTGACCTGACGGTCCTTTCAGGGATTTACTATAACGTAACATTTAAAACCACAGGTGTACAAATATAAATCATATATCTTTATGTTGACTAAAAACGTCATAAGACGTCGGAGTAATTTAAAGAACATAATTAAGGTCCTTGAAGAACCATGTGAGAAACTCTAAAATGTGTATCTGTTGATACAGTGGATGTTTAACCCTACCGACATAAAGAAGGAAAGACTAGACATACGGAAAATAAAGGAAAAGAACGTAATTACGTGATCGATCCTAAAGATCGTGATAGAACTTATTCCCATCACTCTCGTCTGTAGGAACGAAACAAGGGAGATCTAGAATTCCCTTTTTGTCACAAAGTAGAAATTCATATTACAATCGACATCCTAAAAACAACAACGAGTCAGCGAGTCAACACAGGCTGAGAAACGTTGGGGTGTCTGGCGTCGTGCGGTCCGAAGGGACAGGAAGTAGTAGATGACCTCCACTAAAAACATCTACGAGAATTAGTTTAAGTCCTTTAAGGAGGAGATAAGGATAAAAAGACTCTCAAGACTTAGTACTTATCCACGACTTAAAACGGTCTACGAAAAAGACATGGGTAATTGTATTAGTACACTGAAAAAGAAGAAATCCGACAATTATACTTGACGTGACTGATTAAAAGTTTATAACCTGGTCGGACGTAGAGGTCTTATTCTAAGAGGAACCGGTACTATATGCAGAAGGACATAAAACGACTTAAGGTAAGTGGTTATAAAACACTTCGAAAAAAACATAGATCCAAGAACTCCTTATACCCAAACACCAAAAAAGAAAATTTTAAAAGAAACGGACCAAAACCACAGTCCCATTATGATCGGAGTATTTTATTTCATGAAGGAGGAGAAGATAAAAGACTTTCTCTAACACTTCTTACCTATAATTAAGAAGAAATTTACAAACGGTCTTAAGAGGTGACTCTGGTAGACACTGATCTTCAAAGATAAACCTCCTTTAAAAAAAAACTTTCTCCAGGGAGAGTCTTTCACTCTCGTCGGGACCCCATACCCCAACAATCTCCCAACCCAAAAACAAAAAAAAAAACGAAAATAAATAAATAAGTATAAATAAACCGATATGACCCAGAAACGACGTTGTAAATGCTAGAAATAAACACCGTACACCCTAGCTTAAGGTACTAGTTCCTAACTTGAATTACGACGTGACCCTCGTGTCTCAGAATCGGTAACCTGGTGGTCCCCTCTAAAATTTAGTAGTTAAGTTAAAGGAATTATCAATATCTTAATAGGTTTGATAAATAAAATATAACTCACTCGGAACCATCAAACACCCAAACCAGAACAAAACGACTCGGTCCAGAATCAACACCGTGCACCCCAGATCAAGGGGTTAGTCCCTATCTTGGGACCAGGGACTTGCCCCTACCACCTCAATCTCAGAACCGATGACCTGATGGTCCCCTCAGGGTCCTCAAGCACAAAAACTTCTTAACCAGGTAAAGGTAAAGAAAAAAACTAAAATTAAAAACCGGAACACCGTGTAGAATCTGCTAGAATCAAGGGACTGGTCCCTAGTTTGGTCCCGGGGGACCACCTCCACGTCTCAGGATTGGTGACCTGGTGGTCCCTTCAGAGACAGGTAAAGGTAAAGACAAATTTAACCGTGTAAGCACATTCAATGACCATCTTAAGGACTAGGAAAACTACGGATTTCCCACACCCCACTATAGGGGGTAAAGTAAAGACTATGAGTAGTAAACAAAGAAGAGGGAAAAAAGAGACAGTTAGAAGATTTCCAAACAGTTAGTATGGCTAGAATAGAAAGTAATTAAAAAAGTAACCAAAAAGACGAAGGGGACAGGAACTAAAGACCAGGGTTCACATAACAAAGGACGGAAACCGAACGAAAGCCAAGTAAAACACAAAGATGAAAGACCTCCACCCTCAAGTCCAATAACTAATCTATGAAGAGAAGAGACTCCATACGTAAATCACGATATTTAAAGGGAGTGTCGTGACGAAATCGACACAGGGTGTGTAAAACGATACGACATAAAAGTAAAAGTAAAACGACTGTTTACAGACAGATCAGTTTCGATACCAAAAAGGTCATCAGTACATACCTACACTCTTAACCTGGCATTTCTTCCGACTCGTGGTTTCTTAACTACGAAAACTTGACACCACGACCTCTTCTGAGAACTCTCAGGGAACCTGACGTTCCTCTAGGTTGGTCAGGTAAGACTTCCTCTAGTCGGGACCCTAAAGAAACCTTCCTGACTACGACTTCGACTTCGACTTCGAAGTTAGGAAACCGGTGAACTACACTTCTCGGCTAAGTGACCATTTCTGGGACCACGACCCTTTCTAACTCCCGTTTCCCTCTTCCTTCACCGTCTCCTACTCTACCAATCTATCGTATTGACTCAGTTACCTGTACTTAAACTCGTTTGTGACCCTCTGTCACTTCCTGTGTCTTCGGACCGTACGACGTCAGGCACCCAAGAGTCTCAGTGTGTCTTGACTCACTGACTTGTTGTTGGTGTTGTCTGGTCACTAGTCACTGTTCCGGGACCGGGAAACTGAAACGTCTTTTCTTAAGGGTGTTTCTACCTTTCGTCACTTTGTTCATTTCTCAAATAATCCTCCTTCTCTCATATTATGTACATCTATCTGTGTGACTTTTCCTTCTCTATTTAAAATGTATTGGAGAACGAGTAGACGGAGACATTGAGTCGAACGAGGAACGTTTCAGATCTAGTATATCCAGTACGTCCGAGTCTTTCACCCCTAAATGTTATCATCCTTGACCTCTAATAGAGTGAGTGGGAACGGGACGAGAAACATTGACGGTCCGGGAACGTTTGGACGAATTAGTATGGACAGACACATTTCCAGTCTGTAGGGGGAGGGGTAGAACTAACGACAAGGGAGCACACACTTTGGGGAATCAAATTTGGTCGGATAATTGTCGGTCACAACGGGTGATGTCAGAACAGATATTTTTGAGACATTGGGGAAACCATCCCCCGAGTCTCGAACCTCACAATTGAGGAGACCCGGGCGGTCGTATTATTTGGACTTAAGAGGTTGAGAGGCTCACACCACGAACCAAAGAGGTCATGACCAAAGACGTTGTTGTGTCCACGTGAGTCTCTCTCAGAGTGGAAGCACCATCAAATTTAGTGGAAATACCCAGTAAAGAAGACCTAAAGGAAACCGGTTAGTAGAACTAAACGGACCAAGACTCAGCCATAAACCGAATAGAGTTCTAGGAGGGTGCACACACACGTAGAAAGTTGGTTCTACCTTAGGTCGCTTCTCCTGACATTTATCGGAACCGTTGTGAGGTGAAAACTGGAGGTTCCTCGGAAGATCAACCCTTCCACAGGAACTGAAACTCTGACTCTTAAGACACCAGAGAAGAGGGAAGAGAGCTCTCCGAGTCGGAGGAGAGAGTTAATAGCAATAACTATAAAATCTCAAAGACAGGTGTCCCTTACTTGAGTTTAACGAGTGGGACCTCTGTCCCCTGTAGATACAGAACCAAGTGATACTGATAACTAAACCTCACTACGTTCTTTTTTTACCGGGTTCCCTGACCAAACAGGATTCTGACCTTTGTTTAGACCGACACCTAAAGTTTGTGACCTCCAAGGTGGACACGGGAACTTAACCACGGAGGATTCTGAACCTACGATCTCACATATGTGAGTAAACCGGTACTCACATAAACATAAAGTATAGACTCTGTACCATAAACTCTTCTATCTTGTTAATGTCTTCTCGGAGTCAATAATTTCTTCCTTAAGTATCCCGGACCTGAGGTAGAATCCGGACAAGTACGACTAGTACGAGCCGGTGGAAAGGTTACCTGAGACTTGAGACATAAATCACGGATACTTTTGTTGTTGTCTTCCTATTCTGGGGGAGGTTAGTCCCCTTGGAACTTCTAGCATAGATCCAATGAGTAGCGAATTCTCTTTTGTATGTGATTAGTGGGGAAGGAGGTCTGTCCGGTATTTAAAGAGACATAGTTAGCCTCACATTGGAGCCCAAATAACTAATAACCGACAAACAAACTCGTGCACTCGTATATCGTGCGCTTACTACCCCAATAACCCTAACATAAAAGGAACCAAATACATTCAGAGTTCCTTAAACCTCACCACCCAAGTCTGTACATGTGTACCCCATATTTTCTAAAAGTGTTTACGACCGGCCCCAGGAACCGACTCTCCTCTGAGACGGAACCCGGACTGCCACATTATTTGACGTGAGGTGATAGACGTAACAGGAAGACTCACTCAGACAAAGGGCCTTGCGCACCGATGTTGTAATAGTATGTTTACACTACAATGAATGTATAAACTACTTTTAAATCCTCTTTTCATAACCCGAAATGTTCTTGTGAGAATTAATTTGTAAATTTAATATGTTGGGGTCTCAATTCGATGAGATCTGAACCTAACCTGTTCTGAAACATTCCTTGAAGTTTTATTGTGAGTTTATCAATTGATAAACTTTCGAGTCCATTATCTCTCCAGTGTTGTCGATCGTTTTAATTATTTCTGTCCCTTTTTTACACGTAACGAAGGGCTCTTAGACTAAATTGGGAAGGGGTAACCATATAAATTTCGAAGAATAGAAAGTTCCGTTTATAGTCCGACGTAACACTTTAAGTAGGATAACATTAAGACTAGTAACAAAACGAAACGTAAAAGGAACGACCGAAAAGTCCGTAGCCGTTAAACGGGGAGCGGGTCTTTTTCAATTTTCCCGTCACCTCTATTACTTCATAACATTACACTACTAAAGAATTATTGTGTTCCTTCACCAGGAACCTTTATAAGTTTACTTCTCATCCTCGGAAGGTAGAGGGACCTCTTCTGTTCCACTCTCTGAGGGGGAGGACCTGGAAAAGAAAGTCTTAAAGGAGGAGTAAGGAAAATTTATATACGTTTAGGAGAGTACTGAGTCCTTACAGGGGGGAGGTCCCGGCCCCTCGTAACAAAACGTAACATTAGTTCGACGTCGGGGACGTCTGGAGGACCGAAGGACCCTCTCAAGAGTGATATCGGTTGACCTGAGGTTTACCGGTTTCGATGACCAATCCCCACGCCCCCGCCCCCCACAGGGGGTGGGGAAACCTCTTCGAGGGCCGCAGTCGTAGGGAGTCCACCTCGCGGACCCAAACGTGTTTAATAAGACTCAAAATAGAAAAGACGGTAACACCGGTCCATAAGGGTCAACCCTCTAAAACAAAAGTCAAGACACAGAGGTTGTGTGAAGTGTCGGTACCTCTTTCCTGTGTAAAGGAAATCACCTCTACACAAGGAATTTATAGATAGACCTCCTTTTTCTTTTGTGAAGAAAGGAGTTCACAATGGTAGTCCGTCTTTTCCCCTTTCAGTAGTTACGCGACTCAGGAAAAGGGGACACTTTCACGGAGGGACGGGTCCCGGCCCACGCCCCCGACCTTCTGACATGGTTGGAATTCAGAGTGACACGTACGGTTCACCAAGGATACGGTGGACAGTAGACTCGGGTTTGGAGACACAGAATAGTCACGAAGTGTTTACGTTGTCCGGAAACAGATTTTCCATCTTTTCGAAGGACAAGACCAGTGAAGAATCCCAGAAGGAACTTAACACTTCCACCGGTCCAAGTACATTTTCCAATGAACGCAAAGAGAACACTTACACAGAACACAATCAAAGTAAAGACCCGGGTCGACCTCTGGGTTTCTACCATTTCCTCGTAAATGAGAGGTACAGGGAAACCCCGTGGGGACGAAGGGGGTTTGTCTCTACGTACACGTTTCCGAAGAGGTCGTCACCACCCTTTCGACCCCCACGACTCCCCTGAACCTTTCTTCCTCCATGGGTTCCGTCTTTCCTTTCCTTCCCCGTTACCCACTTCCCAGGTCCGCTCTCTGGCGTGTGGTCGGGGAGGGGGTCCTTGAGTTTTCCACGTAAAGGAGACCCTTCGATACCACTAGTCCGGTCCTCTTAAAGGTGACCGGGGGAATGTTAAATTTTTACCAGTTCGGGACTATCCCTATTCAGTTGCGAAGGCGGGAGTCTCCCTGAACGTAAAGTTACGGGAACTCAAGGAACTCCTCACCTCTCGGAAGGTTCACACGCTTGGGTGTTGCCGGGGAGGGGTGACCTCTCCGGAAATAAGGACCTCCGGTAACACTCGTCTGGACTGCTTAAAGAGTCCTGAAGGGAATTTTGAATTTTCACGGGGTTCTGGGTTCGAACCTCTTCGTTTACAGGACGGCCGTTTTCCTGAACGTAGAGTTACGACACAGGAAACTTTCCTTTTTTCCTGAAATCGGTCGAAGGACCTCAAGAAGTTTTGTTTCTAGACCTTTTGGTTGGACCTAGAGTCCTAATCTGGGATGTCTCGTAGACGTTGGACCTTCAGAAAAAATGGGGAGAAAATTCTTTTTTATTTATTTAGAACTGGGGACGGCCTGTGGCGCCTGTTTTTAGTTAAGGTTAACAAGACCTTTAGATTTTCGTTTTCCGTTTTATCGTTTTGAACATCTTCTACTGTCCTCTTGTGAAAGTACTACAAACGTCAACTCTTTCTGAAAGAATTCACCCTACTTTTTTTCATGATTAAACATCCTCTACAACTATTTACTCACAAAAGACTCGAGGGTCTCGTGACCCAATCAAACTATAAGAGACAAGGCACGAGGGTGGGTGGGGGGCGGGGGTAGAGGGGAGTCTCACCGAAGACCAGAGAGGAAAGACAACGGGGGTGGAGGTTCGAGGACGAAATACCCCCCGTCCATCCTAGTGGGACTCTCCTACTCGGGGAGTCGATTTCTTCACGTGAAACAAACCCCACAAAAGACTCTACAGGACGGGAACCGACGAAACAATACAAGAAGTAGGAAATTGCTATACATAGGGGACGCACCGAAGGGAAGTCAGAGGAGGGCTTCAGGGGGTCCAGGATATCGAGAACGACAACCATCCCTGTAACCCAATGGCAGTGTCTCAGTCGAGGATTGTACCTATCTCACGAGACTAGAGTCCTACCCCGCCGGAGTGACACCTGAGATTTACGGTTACGATTGACGGAACCCCGACTCTAGACAGAGAACGCCGAAAAAACCGCTAAATTAAAATTGTAGAAAAGGGTTAAAAGGGTTAAATACGTAAGAAAAACAGAGAATCAAAACAACTTTTACCAAAAAAAAAAAAACCCCACCTCCCCCTCAAGGTACGTTGAATAACGGAAACACTGTAGTGGTCTTCTCAGTTTTGTGACAGAGTGAAGGAACGTGAAAGAATTTTTTTAATAAAATAACTTTATATCGACTACATGTTGTAACACAATTAAGGGAAGAGACTAACAGTTGGACTACTCTTCTTGACTGAGTAAACTTTTCTGGGACTACAACCCTTTCTAACTTCCACCCTCCTCTTCCCCTACCGTCTCCTCCTCTACCAACCTACCGTAGTGGTTGAGTTACCCGTACTCAAACCCATTTGAGACCTCAACCACTACCTGTCCCGCCGGACCGCACGACGTCAGGTACCCCAACGTTTCTCAGCCTGTACTGACCTCTCTGATTTGACTATGACTATGACTAACACAATTAACGGTGACATATCGTTTCACTGAGTTAATATACGTATATACAAGAAAGAGTATAACAAAAGGTAATACCAAATAGTGTTCTATAACTTGTATCGAGGGACATGATACATCATCCTGGAACAAAGAATCGGTAAGATATCTTTTATCAAACGGAGACACTTAGGGTTTGAAGGTTAGGAAAGGAGGGGGTAGGGGAGAGGGGGAACCGTTAGTGTCCAGACTAGAGATACAGACAGTCAGACAAAGAATCTACAAACACAGTATAAAATCTAAGGTGTATAGTCACTATAGTGCACCACAAACAGGAGGAAGAAGACTGAATGAAGTGATCATATTATTAGGGATAGAGTATAAGAAAAAAAAAAATTCTCAACAGGTCCGACAAGAAAATAAATCAAAAAAAAAAGTCTAAAATAAAATAAAATGAAATTTTATGACATAACCAAAACGGTATGTAGTTGTACTTAGGTGGTGCCCACATGTCCACAAGGGTTAGGACTTGGGGGGAGGGTGGAGGGAGGGGTATGGTAGAGAGATTTTATAAATAAACCTGTACCATAGAAGGTAGTAGTAACATCGTACGTTCTTAAAAAAAAAGTCAACTCCGTACACCCTAGATCAAAAGACTAGTCCCTACCTTGGACCCAGGATGTGTAACCCTTGTACCTCAGAATTCGGTGACCTGGTGGTTCGTTCAAGGGTCCAGTTAGAAAAGAATACAGATAACAAGAATTCCTTTTCTAAGGAGATTCCACTCGGTTCGAGTCACCGAGTAAAATTGAATCTCGTTGATAAACGACGAAATGCTCAAAGTCGGTGGATTGTCCTAAGAGGATTCAGTCGAGAGTAAGGTCGACGACGACGATTTAGCGAAGTCAGCACAGGCTGAGACACACTGGGGTATCTGCCGTCGGGTGGTCCGAGACGGTAGGGACCCTAAGAGGTCCGTTCTTGTGACCTCACCCAACGGTAAAGGAAGAGGTCACGTACTTTCACTTTTCACTTTCACTTCAGTGAGTCAACACAGGTTGAGACACGCTGGGGTATCTGCCGTCGGGTGGTCCGAGGAGACAGGTACCCTAAAAGGTCCGTTCTCATGACGTCACCCCAGGGTAACGGAAGAGACGAGTAAGGTCGTCACGAGACGTATGGACGAACCCTTCGAGGCTCCCTTCGTCTACTTTAATTAATCCTATGTCGGGTAGTTTCGGTCCCGTTCATAAAATGGTCGACACATGGAAGAGTGTTGGTACCGTTTCCGGTGTCTTCTTTATAAAAATGGCGACTCTCAAGGTATCAGTGACAGGAAAAACTGAGTGAGGAGGAGAGAAGTAGAGAGACAGGACTGTCAGAGTCGGTCAGGTGGTACAAACAAGAGGGTCTCCGTATTCCTAAAGAAAAATCGAATAAAAACACCAAATGGGTTGATTGGCCCTTTAGTCCGGACAACCCTGTCTTCCATTTTAGTTCATTTGTTAGGAGACTTACAGACCCTTTGCCGACGACCCAGAAGTTGAAGTCCTCTGTGAACCCAGTCGACACGAGAAGATGCGCCCCAGGAGGAGTAGGTAGTGGTGCAACAGCGACCAAGTATAAGAAAAAATTTCCTTACTCAAACTAGTTTACTCATTAATCGTGGATGACTATACTAGTTCGACCAAGGAGATTGAACGACTCATTATTAAAGATATTTTTCTAAAACAGTGCAACTTAATGGAAACATAAAAACCTGATCTGGGATGAACCAGTATGTATTATAGGACTAAAAAACAATGTGACTCCCTTAGGTGTGTCAATAAAAAAGGTAAACGAATATTTTTTTTATATCCGTAATAGAAAAAACTGAAGTCCAATCCCTTCCTGAAGAATCTGGTTCGTATTTTCCGTAATTAGTCAATGTTTAAAACCATATAAATTGACACAATCTTAACCCCTGAAGACAAATCGTTTCTGAGTTCTTTCACTTTTCCGTCCGGTATCTGACTCTTTTATACACATTGTAAACATTGGCTGTTTTCTAATCATAGATCTTGTATCTTTGTTAAGAATGTTTAATCACCTACCCATTTGTTCCCTTTGTCGTTGACTGAAATAAAAGAACCCGAGGTTTTAGTGACGTCTACCACTGACGTCGGTACTTTAATTTTCTGTGAACGAGGAACACAACATCGATTCGTAAGACCCTTTGTTTGAGTGAGTCTTCCTGTTACGTCTATCACCTCACGTCAAATAATGTGGGCGTCCGGTTTCCTTCACAGAGGAGAGTCGGTTCCTAGGGTTGGTCAAAAACACTTTTGGAATGTATGGGATTCACGGGTTTGGGTGTAGGGGTTTAAGGGACTTTGATCAGACTTGTTTCCTTTTCTTTCTTTCTTTCAATTGGCCACTAAGTAAACGGAATTCGGATCCATCAATTGTCACCTGTTAATAGTTATCCGGACACCAGTATGGGGTTATTCGTATTATCTTAATACTAAGACAAACCAATGTGTCTATTAATCCCATAAGAAAATCCCTCTCAGATCCATGCTCGGGACCCCAAGAAGGAAAGTCCCAGGACTAAAAGGTCAACCATACAGTAAAGGTATCTATGACCCGTATATCGAGTTTCAGGTGTCAGACCGGGTTCTACCTCAGGACGAAAGTTCTACCTCGGACAAGACAAAGGATGAAGTGAACCTTCTTTTCAATACTGGTTGGATCTGCCGTATAATTTTTCGTCTCTATAATGAAACGTCTGTTTCCAGGTAAATCAGTTTCGATACCGAAAGGGTCATCAGTACATATCTACACTCTCAACCTGATATTTCTTTCGACTCGCAGTTTCTTAAATACGAAAACTTGACACCATAACCTCTTCTGAGAACTCTCAGGGAACCTGACGTTCCTCTAGTTTGATCAGTTAGGATTTATTTTAGTTAGTACTTATGAGTAAACTTCCTGACTACGACTTCGACTTCGAGGCTATGAAACCGGTGGACTACGCTTCTTGACTGAGTGACCTTTTCTGGGACTACGACCCTTTCTAACTTCCGTCCTCCTCTTCTCCTGCTGTTTCCTACTCTACCGACCTACCGTAGTGGTTAAACTACTTGTACTCAAACTCGTTCGAGGTCCTTAACCACTACCTGTCCCTTCGGACCACACGGCGACAGGTACCCCAGCGTTTCTCAGTCTGCGCTGACTCGTTCACTTGTTGTTGTTTAGTCATCCGTTTACCTTTTTTTTTTTTTTGTGATGTTTTTTCCCGTTTTTATTTTTGGTCCACGTTGTATTTTCTTTTACGTTTACCGGTCCTTTGGACCCTTCCTTTTTAAACGGAGTGGTCACAGTTGCTTTTATTAGTTATTCGTTAGATATTATCTTATCTTTTCTCAAAATTGACTCGGTTTCACTCCTGAGACACCACTGCGTTCCTACTTTTTCGTCTACTTTGGTTCCTCCCGGAACCTTACGTCCTTGTCTTTTTGATGTGGAAATAGCAGGAAGGGAGGGGGTACATTAAAGTCCAGGAGGACTCGTCCTATTGGACAGAGGTGAGGATGGGGTATCCCTCTTCCATAAACGGAATGAGAAGGGAGGTGGGAAGGTAACACCGAGTCGACCATTTCTTAGACAGATGTTACACCCTCTGGACCCAAGCTAGGGACCCAACCCTTCTAGGGGCCCTCTTCCCTTTCCGATGGGTGAGGTCTTAAGACCGGACCTTTTAGGGTATCTAATGTCAGGTACCCCAGCGTTTCTCACTCTGTGTTGACTCACTGAAAGTGAAGTGAAGGAAGGTGGGTCATATGCACGGAGTATGTTAGTCGTTTACTGGGTGTTCTGGGAATAGGGTGAAGAACATGGGCCCCATATTTTTACACTCAACTTGATATTTCTTTCAACTCGCGGCTTCTTATCTACGAAAACTTGACACCACAACCTCTTCTGAGAACTCTCAAGGAACCTGACGTTCCTCTAGGTTGATCAGGTAGGATTTCCTCTAGTCAGGACTCACAAGTAGCCTCCCTGACTACGACTTCGACTTTGAGGTTATGAAACCAGTGGATTACACTTCTCGACTGATCAAACTTTTCTAGGACTACGACCCTTTCTAACTTCCGTCCTCCTCTTCCCCTGTTGTCTCCTACTCTACCAACCCACCGTAGTGGCTGAGTTACCTGTACTCAAACTCATTTGAGACCCTCAACCACTCCCTGTCCCTCCGGACCGCACGACGTCAGGTACCCCAGCGTTTATCAGCCTGTGTTGACTCGCTGACTGGACTTGACTTCCTGGAGACGAGTTGTAGTCAAGAGGGAACTCGACCGGGCGATAAGATTGTCGCAGAGGGTGAGATTATTGGAAATAAAGAGAGAGTGAGACGGAGTACAGACCTTTAAGAAAAGGTTAGGCACTGGTCTTGTACTGTCTGAGATCGGACTTTCTGTCGAAGAGTCTCAGTCAGTCTCGGACTTTTACACGAGACCTCTACGTACCACAAGTCTCGTCAAGGTATTGAACAGTCTTGTTTCTTGTAGTTTGTTCAGTTCCTATGTAAGGAAATTCAAATTTTTTTTTGTGTTGTTTTGTTGTTGTTGTTTTTTTTGGTCTGGTCGTACATATACTACTCAGTTGTTCCGGAACCGTGGACCCGTCCCTCGGAAAAGTAGGTTCGTCGGGGTCCTTCCCCCCGCAAAGTAAAAATAAAAATAGTACCTGTAAGAAATGAAGACCAGTTACACAGGAAAAGAAAGTATTAATTTTGTCTACATGTCAGATACGAGTTATTCGGTGTTTGTCCGAATTTAAGCTCAATTCAGTACGTATTCGGTCTTACGGAAGGGGTCTGGAGTCACGCACTTGTAAAGATGGTATTAATCATTAGTCCTTTTACGTCCTAGTATCACTCTCTCGTAAAGGTGGGTGGTCAGACCGTCTGTACTTCAGACTTTTTCGGGTCACCAATTGTACCGTTTAAAACACAACATCTATAAAAAAGGGTTAAAATTTTTCGTACTCTTACTATTTAGGTAGACACCGGATAACAGTGGTACCCCGTAACCTCACCACCCCAGTCCTACCATATACCGGGACACGGTCCTAACCCACCACCGAAATATCCACAATTACTCGAAATAAGAAATTTGTTTGTTTTACTTTTAACCGGAACTCACCTGGACAGACTGTCTATCACTCATTAGGTTAAGAGACGTAGACGTAATTTTTTTTTTGTTTTTTTGATCTTTTCGTTTATGGGTACAAGGGTACTAGGTCCTGAACAAGAGTTTTACTTGTACTCTTCGGGGAAACCAGGTGGTAAACGAAGGAGATACAGTAGTTGTCCCAAAAGTCAAAGCAATGTACCTTATCGTTCTTATCAGGGACTGTTGATGACAGTTCACTAGAAACTGTTTTCTCGTTTCCGTTAAGTTATCTCTTACTTATTAGAAAAGTTGTTTACCACGACCTTGTTGACCTACAGGTATACGGTCCTTTTTTTTATTGGATCTGTGTCTGAAATACAGAAAGTTTTTTAATTGAGTTTTACTCATTGCACCTTACACTTTGATTTTTTAGGCTTTCTACTACTGGATCTCCTTTTAGATCCACTGAAACGTAAACCACTACTGAAGAAACCGATGTGGTGGTTTCCGTGCTCGGTACTTTTTGTGTTTCCGTTTGGGTTTCTTAATCCTCTCATGTTGGAGAAGTAAGATCCTAAGTCCGTGGGTGGAGGACATTTGGTTAACCTCTAAGTAAGGGACACCTGGTTTTGAGGTTCTACTCTTCTTGTCCTGTTAATTTCCTCCTCCGATCCGGGACAGGTCTGGTGTAAAGAGTAAGATCTTCAGTCCTCTGGAGAGGCTGGTACGTACGCGTCTTTCCGAGGAACCTCCAGTTTCAACCCCTCACTACAGTTCCCTACGAGATGGGTGTCCGGAGACCCTATCTTAGGTAGAACCGATTCTCTACACACACGTGTGTACCCTTATAGGACTCGACATACCTGACACTTGGTCCGTTTAGTTTTACTAACCGGTTTCCTTACGGGGTATATTCACTAAATTTGATGGTGCTCCCACACTGAGCCCCTCAGAGGGAGACTCAGACGGGTACACAGATGGGTGTGTATAATAACAGAAGAAAAGGAAAAGGATTTGTGAAGTGAACGAGGTTATGACAGAAACACCCTTAAGATATATATATATATAATAAATAAATAAATAAATAAATAAATAAATAACCGACACGACCCAAAACAACACCACGTGTCCGAAGAAATCAACACCGTACGTCTGAATCAACGGAACACCGTGCACCCTAAAATCAAGGGACTGGTCCCTAACTTGAGTACAGAGGACGTAACCTTCCGTATAAGAATTGGTGACTTGGTGGTCTCTTCAGGGACACCCTTAAGAAAGGACGTTTCGGTTTCCCTGTCCCGGAAACAGTGACTGGTGACCAGATCACCGATCCTAGACCAGGAAAAAGGTGGACTTGGACCGGAGTTAGAGAACAACCCTTGGGTTCAAAGTGAGGTTCGACAACGTCCGGCCCCGGTGGGTGGGCTCTAGTTCTACTGTCTACTGTTTCTCCGGTCCGAGAGCTCTCTACTCTTCGACCTGTCAAAGAACCAACACGAGACCGGGGACGAAGGGACCCTCGAGGGAAGACCCCTGCGGTCACCTATTTCAGTACTCACTGATGACCCTTTGTCCCGAAGGGTACCCCTGTGGGTCGTCCCGTCCCCACTCCTTTATATCTCAGTGCTATCGTGGTCAGGTCTAGTCTTGGACCCGGTCTCAGTGGAACCATAAATTACCGGTACCCCGAATGTCACCACTATGTGGGTGGAACAGACAGAGAACAGACAACGTTGGACCAACGGACGGTATGGACAGAGGGAGGACGAGACGATCCCACAGGGAGGGGCAGGAGGAGAAACGACTCGAGTCTAGTTTCGGGGACGAGGGTCTAGGTAGAAGACCGAGGGTACAAGAAGAGGGTGTGAGAGTCCAAAGCATGTAAACGAAAAAAAAAAAAACTAACGACCTTCTGTACCTGGTCTTCTGTACCTGAGCTGGAAGTCGTTCTTTTCCCTAAATAAACCGTACTCCGACCCATCTAGTGGGTTACTCGTCCTACAGAGTAGAATTCGTTCAGAGCTCTACGCGTCGACAGTGAATAAAACTCTCACCAGGTCTCATACTTTCCCAGGACGTCTTCCAGTCTCGACGTCTGGTTCGACGATCCGGTGATCTCGATCTTCTACGTCGGTCAGATTTCCGAGTTCCCCTAGACAGGTACCATCTATCACTACCGTCCTGTCTCAAACCCCCTTCCGGAGTCATCTTCCTAGGGTCGTGTATAGGTATTTCCAGACCTCGTTCCGGTATAGAAGGTACCGTCTCGATAAGTGGTGACTTTTTCGTCGACGACAGTACGATGACCCGACACCAGGTCTGAAGTTCGTACTAGGGTCCTATAGTTCACGGATACACTGACCACTACGGGTAGTACTGGACTTATAACCGTCTGGGCGACTCGGGACGTCGGTCCACCCGTACTGTCGCTAGGTCGTCTCTCCCGTGGAAGGGCTGGTCCAGGTGGACCCCGGGTTCCGGGTTCAGTCCATGTACCTGTCCATCAGTTCTGGGGTCCAGTGGACGGACGTAGTATGTCATGGGACAAGGTCGAGTGTGGACACCCGAAGACCCGTCTCCAAGGGATACTGCCTGGATACGTCCTCTATGTGAGTCTGGACCGAGGACCCACACAGTGACACCACTCCACTCATGAGGTCCACCCGTCCTGTGAACCGACAGGGGAACCATCTCTCTAGATACCGGACTCTATTTCTACAGTACCTTTTGTTCAACTGACTAACCAGGCCCTGGGTCCCCCTTATTCTGACCCAGTCATCTTTGCCAAGACGTGGGTCAAGGTTACACACCATATCTCCAGAAGGGGTCAAGTCTAGTCAAGTCAAGTCAGCGAGTCAACACACGCTGAGAAACGCTGGGGTACTTAGCGTCGTGCGGTCCGGAGGAACAGGTAGTGGTTGAGAGCCTCAAGTGAGTTTGAGTGCAGGTAGCTCAGTCACTACGGTAGGTTGGTAGAGTAGGAGACAGTAGGGGAAGAGGAGGACGGGAGTTAGAAAGGGTCGTAGTCCCGGAAAAGTTTTACTCAGTCGAGAAGTGTAGTCCACCGGTTTCCTAACCTCAAAGTCGAAATTTTAGTCAGGAAGGTCACTTATAAGTCCTAACTAGAGGAAATCCTACCTGCCCAACCTAGAGGAACGTCAGGTTCCCTGAGAGTACTCAGAAGAGGTCGTAGTGTCAAGTTTTCGTAGGTAAGAATCCGTGAGTTGAAAGAAAAATCAGGTTGAGAGTGTAGGTATGTACTGGTGATCTTTTTGGTATCGGAACTGATCCAGAAGGGTTCGTGGTTCGTTAAGAGTGTGTGGCCGACCACATTAAGTTGCGTTGCCGTTGTGTGAAGCTCAGAGGGACCCCTATCGTAGTCTAGGGTGTCCAATTCCCGAGTCAGGGTGTTCTGACGGGGAGTGGTGAAGTCTACGGTTCGTGTTCGGTCCAACAGTAGACACGAACACTGGCTGATCGATGTATCTACTCTCCAAGGGGGCTGGTGAAGACTCCCAAGGTAATTAAACCGTCTTCCTGAGGGTCCTGAGTTTCGTTATAAAGGGAATGATCTGGTGGTCGAAGAATATTTTCCTATATTGCCTCCTGGACCGTCTACTTACACTACACGGTCCACGGTGAGAGTGTCGTGCGGACAACACAAGTGGTTGTGTCTGGGAGAGCTTTGGGGTAGGACGACTCAAAAATACTTCCGAAGGAGTGTGTCCGTAATAACTACTTTCGAATCCGGGAGAACCCGATCTCCAGGACTGAAGACCCGGGTCCCGTAACGAAGATAGTCTCGAGTACCCTTCCCGAGACATCTTTGGACGGTAGACCGATTGCACCTGAGGAGTATTAGTCCCTAGTAGACCGGTTCTTTTCTGACGAACGACATAACCGTCCCGTCAACTAGGACTCTTGAAGTCCTCGATCGTGACGACGAGAGGTTGCTGTCATTCTTCATACAGGCACTATGTGTCTAAGTGATCCCCAAGTTCGGGACCAGTCCCTTGATCTAGGATGTACCCCGTTGACTCAAGCGTCCGGTGTTGATTTCTAGGGTGTGTACCGTTACTTCTAGGACGTTCGGCCGTTGTGTGTGGACCACGTCGGTTTATTTATTTAGAAATTTTTTATAATTATCTGTTCGTTAAATTATTTGAACTAACTATTTGTTTTATTCGTCGACGTGTTACCACCGGATTATTTCTCTTTTGGTAATTTGCGAGTCTCGACATCACCCATTTCTAGACCAAATCAGGAGGTCCTCTTAGTGGATCTGGTCACCTCTACGAAAGACTCCACCTCTTTCTAGATCTTACCCACTACCTCCTCCTATATCAGATACCGTTTTACCTGTGTTTCGTAAGGGTAACCTCAGACGGGAGTACAAGCTCTGTGAGTACCAGGATACCTGACACTGAAAACAGAGAGGAGGGTGGTTCTCCGTCTCAGGTAAAACCGTCCGACTCTTCGACCTGAACGACTACACATCACCCATCTCGGTGTAGGAGGTTTTTTCAAGTTCAAGGAATTTTTTCAAAATTTTTTTGCATGTCTGTAATTTTTTTTTTTTTCAAGTCCAAGGTCAGGGACCATGGATACTTGCACTGGAAGAAACCTTAATCAGAAACGTCTACAATGACTCAATTCTCCCCCAGTGCGACCTAAACCCACCCGGCATTGAGGTTTCTGACCCCAGGACTTAAACATAACTAAAGAAATAAAACGACGAGTCGTCACTTTCACGTTTCAGGGTTGGTGACCTGACGGTCTCACAGGAATCTTTCTTCCTTTCACCCTGGGTCTGTGTCCTCTGCGTACTCCTTCTTCCAGTACACTTCTGTCTCCGTTTTTGACCTCGGTACGTCGATATTCCGTTCCTTCTCGTTTTTACCGATTCTTGGGGGTTCGTCGATTCTTCTCCGTTTCCTCCTGTGGGGGGAGGGTCTCGGAAACCTCCCTCGTACCGGGACGGTTGTGGAAGTAAAACCTGAACTTCGGAGATCTTGATACCTCTTTTATGTAAAGACAAAAACAACAAACTTCGGTGGTTTGAACACCAGGAAACACCATACCGTCAGAGGAGAACCCCGAAGGGACCACCGAGTCCACCATTTCTTAGGTGGACGTTATGTCCTCTGACCCAAGCTAGGGACCTAACCCTTCTAGGGGACCTCTTCTCTTTCCGATGGGTGAGGCCATAAGACCGGACCTCTTAAGGTCTCTGATTCAGGTACCCCATCGTTTCTCAGCCTGTACTGACTCGATGAAAGTGGAAGTGGGAGTGGTCAGAGGAGGACCCCAGACCCCATCTGTCAATATAGGTCGGTCGGGGATCGTCCCAGTTCAGGGTCATCGAAGTTCACGGTCGGTCGAACTCCTGTATGGGACTGTAGCCAAGAGTAAGGGGACTCTGGTGAAAGACTGTATACGTTGGATGTGTGGTCGGGACAGAGGTCCCCGTATATGTAGGTGTAGAGTAAAGGTCTAAGATCCGTCCGGGTCGTATAAGGACTAAGGACTAAGGACTAAGAGATTTGGTCCTCAGTCCCTCCTTTCTTCCCGATACCTCCCCGGAGACGGTTGCCGACGCCACATTAATTTGTCGGGACACACCAATAGCTAAGGTAGTGAACGGTTTCGGACCGTTGCTTCTTCCGTTGTTAACTTAGTTCAATAGAGACGTCGGTCTCCCGAACCTGAGACGTCAAGAGGGACCGTGGGGTACCCTTGGGCCGGTAGGTAGGTTCCGCCGAAAGGTCCGGTTCCGGAAGAGAGAGGTCCGATCAGGTTCCTTCGGTCCCGTCCAACACCCTCTCTACTCCCTTCTTTACCTTCCTTGCACTTTCACCGTGCGACCCGCGTCCGCCCCCGTCTCTCTCTGCGTCCATCCATCCATTAGGCCACGCGGGCCCCGGGTCCGTAGGGTTTGGCGAGCCAACCGAGAGGGCCTCTGGGTGGGTTGGAGTGCGAAAAGAGATAATTTTTTTTTTACAAAAGCGAAAATTTTAAAATTGTTTCCATATGCAAATGTTGCTGTCGCTCTTTTGCCGACTCAACTTCCTCTCTTCGCTAGCAATTTCCCTTCGGCCTCTCTGCCTACGACGCGCCTCCTACACCCTTTCCCCGACTTTAGCACTAGGGGGGAGGGGGTCAGGGGTCCGGCGCTCGAGCACCCCCTAGGGCCCTCCGCGAGGAGGTGGGACCTGTGACCATAGGGCCCGACCAGGTCGCGTCAGCCGTATAGGTCCCGGTCCACGAGGCCCGGCCTACGACCGCTAGCGTCCCTTGGCACCTTGGACCCTGGGGGGGGGGGCGGGGGGTCCCTGAGGCCCGTTCCGGGCGGGGACCGAAAGGCGCGACCGAGGGCGCCGGAGGTCGGAGCGCGAGCGGGTGGGTCGGGGCGAGGGGAGCAAGGGCGCGCGCACGCGGACGAGGGGTGACGGCGGCGCCCGCGCGCGCGCGGCACAGGCAGCAGGGTCCGCCCTCGGCCTCTGGCGCCCCGCCCGCCGACCGACCTCTCGCACGCGGGCCTCGCGGACCTCGCGCCGGGTAGGTCCGCCCTCGCGCCCGCCCCGCCCCGCCCCGCCCCGTCCCAGCCCAACCCCTCGGGACCGACGCTCGCCCCACCGGCGGCGATGGGGCTCAGCCGCCCGGGCCTGCGCCTCGGTTCGCGCTCCCGGCCCGAGGGCCCCGCCCACCGGTACCCACCCTCGGCCTCCGCCGACGCCCTCGGTGCCTCGGGCGCCCGACCCTCCCAAAGCCGGGCGCCGGGGACTGCCGGGGGTCGCCGGACCGCGCGGGGGCGCGGAAGCGCCCCCCACCCCGCCATCGGTTCGTTGCGGGCCGCGCGGGCGGGTAGGGGGCGATGGGAAAAAAAAAAAAAAAAGGACCGCCCCACGCTCCCTCGTACGGGCGCGGCCCGGCGCCTGTCGATTCCCAATTGGCCTCCCCGCACCTCGACGGGGGTGGGGCCCCCGCACGGGGGGAGGGGGCGATCCGCCGGGCGGGGGCTCGATCCGATACCGGGGGCCGGGGCCGGGCCCCGGGCTCCAGGGCGCTAGCCCAGTCACTTTCCGTAAAAGGGCACCGGCGGAGGAGGGGAGCCGCCGGCCGTGGTACCCTACATTATACACGCACCAGGTCTTCGGCCTCCTCGTCATGTTTCACTACGACGTCCATCCCGACGGGCCGGCGACCCCGCTCCCCGCCCCCCCGCAGTGGACCCCCCCTCCCGGGCTACCTCCCCGGCCTCCCGGGCCTCACCTCTTCCAATGCCTTCGTAAAAGTTAGAGGCAGAGACCCCGCCGCCCACAACCACAGGCACCCTTGGTCCGTGTCTACACCCCCGCCTACCCTCAGGGACGCACCTCTAGCCCCATACCCTGCGTAGGGACTCCGCGAGCTAACTAACGCTCCGCTCGGGACCTAGGGTTAGCCAGGCCCAGCCCTTCAACCCGACTCGGGCCCAGGAGACGTGCTCGTGGGGCCTTGGGCCTCGGCCCGTTGCGCAACGGCGGCCGCGGCCGCGCCCTGCCCCCAACGTATCGTTGCCGGACACAAAAGGACTAGAGCGACCGGGGCGACCGGGGCCCCGACCCCTTCCTTCCACCCGTGAGTGCCTCGCGGCCCTCCGCCCCCGTTTAGCGCCAGGGGAACCCCGTCCCCATGGCCCCGGGGTCCTGGGGCGGCTGCGGGTCGGCCGCGCTAGTCCATGGCGGGGGTCGTTGGGGAGAGGCGAGGCCGGGACGGGTTCGGTTGCCACCCGAGGGTCCGGAAGCCCCGGAGCCCACTCGCCGGCAGCGGCCCAAACGATCTTCCCGTCGGGCGCCGGCAGCCAAGGACCGGGCGGGACACGGGGCGTCCCGGAAACCCGCCACCCACCCCCACACCTGGCCCGTCACGAGCTGCGGGTCTCTCTACTCTCTGAGGTCCAGCGCGAGAGCCTGGGCCTCGGCACGAGGAAACGGACACGCACCGCACTGAAGCACTCACGCACGAACACGGGGCAGACACACACGCGCCTCTGAGGACGGTGGGGCACACACACATGAAAGAGACACTCGGGACTCTTGGCGGATCTCTGCACAGGACCTACCGAACCAGACTCTGCAGGGGGCCCGAGACACCTCCCTCAAGTTCCAGTCTCCACCCCCTCCTAGACCTGGGTCCCCGTCTGGCCCGCGTGGGTCCATATGCAAAGATGAGACCCAAACAACCAGGCCAGGCCCGCGTACACGTCCAGCTTCTCCACGACCGACCCTCTTCCGCCAGAGGAATCTTTTCAGCCCCTTGGACGTCCGTAACCGCCACCGCGCCCCCTCTGCCCCCTCCTGCACCCTCGCGACTCACACACCACCCTCACATCCAGGAACCCGGGTGGCCCCATCTTCGACCGCCGCGAGGAGGGGAGGACAGGGTCCGGCCAGAGACACCTGCGCGTCCGGAAGACGAAAGGGCCGAGCACCGAGAGGCGGAAGAAAGACGAAGTCGTGGGGGATGGGCGGGGCGGAGGGGGGATGTGTCGGGGCACCAATCAAAGTAGACAGGAAGGTCCACAAACCTTTAGAACCGAACCGGTAATGGTAAATGGGAGGACGCTAGCCCAAGCTCTTACTGGGTCCAACCCTAGTGATCTCCTCCGGCATCCCACCTTAGGGTCCCCAGCTGGGGGGTAGGGCGTTTGGGTCGGGGTACGAACCAAAGTAGAGAGGAAGGTCGACAAACCTTTAAAACCAGACCAATAAAGATAAAGGAGGAGTACGTTAGCCCAACCCCCTACTGGGTCCAACCCCAGTGATCTGGTCAGCCAGGACACCTTAGGGTCACCAGACGTGGTTTCGACTCCCCTCCCTTCAACCCCCCTCTCCATCCACCAACCAGCTACTCCGGTACGGTAGGGTAGAAGTGCCAACGGAAAAGAACGTTAGTAAGGTAGTTTGCCGTTCGTTTAGGTTTCGAGAACTCAACCGAGAACTACCATCATCGTGAAGTAATTCCCGGTTGGGGTACCCCTACACACTTTCACCTTCCGTTGGACGGGGTGCGACGTCCGGACTCAACTCGGTCGGTTCGAACCCTCTCCTACGACGACACTAGAAGACCTAAGGGGTCCCGTCCTCACCCGCAGGAGTCCAGACCGACCCAGCCGGAAGTCCCTCCGAGGGACAACCTCCTTCCGAACTCCACTTGGACCTGTCCCTTTAGGACCCGGTCCCAAAAGAGGACCTCCCTCTGGGGGTTCGGGATTCACTGGTCGAGGGGGTCCTCTACCCAGAAAAAGGAAAGGATCAGAAACGGTCGGGAGTGGCTGGTCCGGGACCCCTGCAACTAGGGAAAATTTCGAGGGTGTCTTCAAACCTGTCTTAGCCTCTGACCAACACCAAACTAAAAATGGAAAATGTAGAAATGTAACTAGAAAATTAAAAATGACGTGACATCAACTAAATATAATAACACAAAGACGACATGTCGTTTCACTTAATAAATATGAATGCAGATGAGAAAAAATCTAAGATAAAGATATATCTAGTAATGTCTCATGTCTCACCTCACGGGACACAATGTGTCATACCCACGTAAAAAAATCTTTTCTTTAACAGGAAGTTTCCTTTTAGTTTCTCTTAAACTTAACATTTTTTAGATCTCTCCTCCCTTTCGTTAATCGATAGGGTCTACTCGATAGTCCCTCGCAGAGGACCGAACTTGGAGAAAAGTCTCCCTTCTTTCAAAAACAGGTCTTCTGGTCGAAGGTCCTGGAGACGAATGGGCGGTGAATTTAAGACCACGAAGGGTCAAAGTCTCTACGAAGAGGTACCGAACAGGTATGCAAGGACACCGGGGTCGTAGAATGGTTTTATTCCTTGGGGTGGTCCTGTGTCGCGTCGGGTCTGTGCGTGTCTGTGAATGTGGTGAACGGTACACCGAAGGAATACGGGACTCCGAGAAAGGATCCAGGGGTCTCCGGAGACTGATGGTCCAATTCTTCAGAGTTCAGAGATAAGATCGGAACTAAAGTCTGGGAAAAGAGGTCTACTAAGTGTCCATAAATTTTTTTTGACGTGTGTATGTCTCGATATAACTACATATTAGGTGTATGGGAACGTTGTACATGTCAAATCACCAAAAATCATATAAGTCTTAACACGTTGGTAGTGGTTAAGGTCTGGTAAAAGTAGTGAAATTTTTCTTTGTAATTTGGGTAATCGTCAGTGCTGGGGTAAGCACGGTCATCGAGGATCCGAGACCGTTGGTGATCAGATGAACAGAAATACCTGAACGGACAAGGTCTGTAAAGTAAAGTTACCTTGGTCAAAGAAAGAAAGAAAAAAAAAAAACACCTTGGTCAAAGTAAAATCCTTGACATACTATGGACTAGAAAACAACAGGTCGAAAAAATAGCACAAAAATTCCAAGAAGGTGTAACATCGTACAAGAGCCAAGCTTTAAAGAAAAATAATGAGTTATTATAAGGTAACACACCGATATATGGTGTATTATAAATAGTAGTAGGTCACTACCTGTAGACTGAATAACGGTGGAAAACCGATCACACTTGTCAGTAGGACACGTGTACTCACATGTTTATGGACAAACTCAGGGACGAACGTTAAGAAAGTCCATTTATGGGTCTTTACGTAAACGACCTAGTATACCATTAATACCAATAATAAAACTCTTGACGACTTGAGAAAAGGTGTTTCGGATGTAGTAAAATGTAAAATGTAAGAGTGGTCGTCACATTCTCCTAGGATTAAAGAAGTGTCGGAGAGGTTGTGTACAAAATCTAATCTCGGTTGGATAATACGATTTACGAAAGGTTTACGTAAAGGACTACTCATAGGAAGGACATGATAACTGATAAACGAATAGAAAAGACCTCTTTACAGATAGAAATACGGAAGTGGTGTCGAAAATGATCTCGAAACATTTATTTAAAACGTCACACCCAGAAGGTTGAAACATGAGAAGTTCTAACAACACAGACAAGGCCCAGTGGACTTAAAGGTATACTTAAAAGCTTAGTGAAACAGTGAAAGACTTTTCGGTCGACACTAAAACATCCTTAACCCAACTTAAGTATAACTTATAACGTAACTTATCTATAACTTTAACATAACTCATAATGTAACTTAAACCCCCTCATAATGGGTACTTGTACCCTACAGAAAAATAGGGTGAACACTTTAGAATCAAGGGACTGATCCCTAACTTGGATCCGGGAACCGTCACTTTCGTGTCTCAGGTTTGGTGACCTGGTGACCCCTTAAGGGGTCCAAAAGTTAATGAAAACGGTTACAAAACATGAAAGCAATTTACATAAGGACTTATGAAATACTACAATAACATTCTCAACAAAAGAATTAAAGGAAAAGTAAAAAGAATAACGGTGACATATCTTTATGTTAAGTCAAAAAACATAACCAGTACATAGAACGTTGGAATAATTTGGGTAAATAATCGCCCTTATCAACAAAACTCACCTAAGGAGTCCTAAAGGATATATATTCATCTCTATCGAAAGGAAGGAAAGGTTAGACATACGGAAAGTAAAGAAAAAAACCACCTCGGAACGTCAAGGACCTAGTTGATCCCTAGCTTGGGGATGGGACACCTCACCTTCGTGGCTCAGAATTGGTGACCTACTCAGAATTGGTGACCTGCCGGTTCCTTCAGGGCAGAGAACGGAAAGAAAAAGAACGGATGAACGAGACCGATCGTGGAGGTCACATTACAACTTACCTTCACCGGTCACCCGTAAGAACACAACAAGGACTAGATTCACCCCTCCGAAGGTCAGAAACAGGGTACTCGTACTTCAATCGACGCCCAAACAGTATCTACAAGAAATGGTCCACCTCCTTTAAGGGAAGATAAGGATCAAACTCACAAAAATAGTACCTCCCAACAATCTAAAACAACTTACCAAAAAGACATCGGTGACTCTACTAGGACACCAAAAACCGGGATCCAAGAAGACTACACCAGATAGTGTCCATACAGTCTTCACGTCGGACAGTCTTGGGGTCAAGGTAAAGACAACAGAGTCAGAACAGAAGGTTACTATAAATTGGTTGACACCTACGACCCCCGGACCCCCGTATCCCTCTCGAACCTTTTAGACCTTTACTGGGAATCACCCCCCGACCCAGCACGTCCAACAATCCTTCTCCTTCTTCGGTCCAGTGTTTCCCATCTTTCCTGCTATCAGACCAGTGGCATGTGACTCTGTGGTTTCACGGAAGTTCTCGGTAAGGGCCACAGGGACGAACCACCCGGACACAGGAAGAGAGACAGACTGTGGTACTGGGCAACAGGACCTAGACAGACTCGGTAACTATCTTTTAAGATCTTTCCGTTTGATATCACTGTCTTTCGTCTACCACCATCACACCCCCCCGGGACCACCGGACTTTCCCTTTCACAATTCAGTGAGTCAACATAGACTGAGAAACTGTGGGGTACCTGACGTCGGGGCCGTTCCAGAAGACTGGTACCTTAGGAGGTCCATTCTTATGACCCTCACCCAACGGTAGAGGAAGAGGTCCCCTAGAAGGACTGGGTCCTTAACTTGGACCCAGAGTATGTAACGTCGGTCATCCCTTCTGGACGACGACGACGACGATTCAGCGAAGTCAGCACAGGCTGACACGCTGGGGTACCTGACGTCGGATGGTCCGAGGAGGTAGGTAACCTAAAAGGTCCGTTCTCATGACCTCACCCCACGGTAACGGAAAAGACTCCCTTCCGGATCACCAATCCTAAACCTCGAATCTGACGCCACCGGGTCCAAGTCAGGGACCAGTCCCCTGACTCTACGACGTTCGACCGGAGTTTTTGTTTGTTTGGTTTTCGTCCACTCCCCGTCCGTCCAGTCATAAACGTCCCTACCACCTTCCCCACCTTCCTGGGAAAACCCATACTACCTCTACCAGTGAGACAACCAACGCCGCTACTGAAATGTCTACATGTGTATATGGGGACTATAGTTTTGAAAAGTTTGACATACGAGATTTATGTACGTCGACTAGTATACCGTTAATATGAGGCCATTTCGAAATTTTTCTTCTTCCGTTTTCCTCTTCCCCCGCCGTCTCCTACTCTACCGACCTACCGTAGTGACTGAGTTAAATTGTACTCAAACTCGGTTGAGGTCCTCTATCATCTCCTGTCTGTTCGGACCGCCCGACGTCAGGTATCCCAGCTTTCAGTCTGTGCTGAATCGTTGACTTGTTGTGTATGTGAATGGTTTTCGTGAACCCTCGCGAATCGAGTCGTCCCCGGGGACCAGCCCGGTTCATTCAGAAAGAATGGAAGAGGAAGTCCCGGGGAAGGTCCCTTATGTTACACACCTCCATGACTTACCGAGGGACTGAGCCAAGGAGTCGAAGATGTACACGGTGTACCCTTATGTCTCCCGGACGGAGGACCGTAGTGACGGTAACTCTTTAGTCGTCCCGTACACCAGGGGACCTTAGAGTAGACCCACCCGTTCCCCAACACCTGTAGACTAGTCCGTGATTCCTCACCTTTCACCTACCTCTTCCGGAAGGAGTACCTGGACAGTGTTATAGGTCACTGTCTTCTTACAGACTATAATAACACTCTCAAAAGGATTGTCCTTTCTTCCCCCTCCCTGAATGGACCGGGAGGGCCGTCAATTCTGAGGCGGAAGGTTCCGTCACACAAACCCTGGTCTCAGGGACCAGGGCCTTGATTCTAGGGTGTCCCACCCCATGTTTTGGTCTACCCGGAACTCAACACTTCATCTTACATACTCTACTTAGTCCGTGACCTGTCTATGACTCTACCTCCATGTCTCAGGAAGACGTGTACTCGGTACGGTTTTCTTCTTTCTGGCTCTTCGACCCCAAGTCTCGACCTTTATTTCCCTTATAAAAGTAAAACGTAACTAGTGACTCCTTCCGAAGTAAACTTACTTTTCTTATAAAGTCAGAAATACTTCTTATAATAAACCTAATAACGTTCTGTACCGGAAACGGAAACCCGGTTGGTCCAATCGGGTCTCCATGCATCCACCCTCCTCCAAAAGGAAACAGTAGGTGCCCACGGACCCTTCGACACTCGTGTGTTGGTTCCTACTGGAATCCTTCACGAAACGAAACGAACAGGTAGCACCGAAGTCACCCCGTGGAGAGTGCGGGTCGGAAAGAGGTCCGTCCCGAACTCTCCACGGACTCTCCGAACGAGTAGGGACCTTTCCGTCCTCCAAGTCCCGACGACCCAGTCTAAAGTCGAACGGGGACCGACCCGTGGTGGGTGGGAAACCCCTCCCGAACCCCCCTCCTCTCTGGGACACTTCGGGAACGGACACCAGACTTAGGGAAGGTCCACGGACGTCCAAGGCCAAGGAGTTTCCCCGCGAGACCCGGTCGTGCTGATGGGACTCCGGGAACAATTTTACGTCTTAGACGAAGTAGTCCAGGTCCCACCTCGGACCATAATGAGTGTACGAGGGTCCCCTACCTATAGGCACGACGACCAGAATCGGATGTGAGACTCGTCACTCCTGGAACCTCGCCCTGAAACCTAGTTAGGCACTTGGGTGTTTAAGGTAGTCATAGTGGATCGTTCACTCAAATAATGTTTATTTTCCCTCCTCCGGAGTCGAGTATAGATAGTTTAGTTAAAGGTCCCTACTAACAGGTACACCCCGGGGGTTCCCTGTATTAGACGAGAAGGTCCGATGCACGTCGATTGACTCGGAGAAGTGCAGTGGGTGTAGGAATGGTTATTGGGTGTCCATCGAGTGTACCCTTGGGTCTGTGTGTGTGGTAGGGTTATGATTTCCTAGGCAACTCTACTTCCGAAGGACGTACGAAGTAAGAGAGGCTAGGACGGGGACCCGTCTTTCCCACCCATCTCAAAATCCCCACCTACCATATCGAACAGGTCCGTCGGAGTTGACCCAGTCAGTGTACAACCGTACATCACGACAAAGGGACGATCTTAAGATTGTTTACTTCCGTAAAACGTCGGTGGTCACGTTAAGTAGGTCAACTTGACTAGGTCGACCCCTCGTAGGAACCCACCAGTTTAGTACTCTACTTTCGACAACTCCTTTTCTCAGGGACCCAGAGTTCTATAGTGGGTCTACTGAACACGAAATCCTTCCTTCTTCCGTCGAAATGGTCCCTCTCTGACTCACTAGTTTGACTCGAAGGGAGTGTGACGTACCCCTCCCTGTGTCGGACGGGACCCACCGGCGAGAGGAGTCTTCCGGATTCGACTTAGATTGGTTGTTCTTTCCTCCGCTTAGGTCTGGGACCTTGAACGACACTCCGGTCACGGGACCTGAGAAGGTTCTCCAGTCACAGTACTTTCAATAAAAAGTCACGTACCCAACAACATCTAATGTCCTCTGACCTCTGGATTCTCTGAAGGGTCCACGGGGATCACCATTTTCTTGGATGGACGGTCCCGTCCTCTGTATTCTCTGTACCCAAACTAGTGACCCAGTCCTACTAGGGAACTTCTTTCCGTACCGTTGGGCGAGGTCATAAGAACAAACCTTTTAGGGTACCTGTCTCCTCGAACTGCCCGATGTCAAGTACCCCACCGTTTCTCAGTCTGTGTTAACTCGTCACCTTCTCCTTCACTGTTTATCTAAGTTCCCTAATCTAGACTATCTGTCTCACAGACTTCTTGATACCTGCCTCCAAACATTGCATGTCCTCCGTTACTAGTTTTGGTAGGGGTTCTTTTTCTTTACGTTTTTCCGTTTTACCAACAGACTCCTCCGGAATGTTCATCGACTCTTTTCTTCTCTTCGTTTACCGTTTCCTCTTTTCCTTTCTATATAGGTGGACTTACGTCTCAAGGTTTCTTATCGTTCCTCTCGATTCTTTCGGAAGGAGCCACCAGTTACGTTTCTTTATCTCCTTTTGTTATCTTACCCTTTCTGATCTTTAGAGATATTTTTAATCTCTATGGTTCCTTTTTAAAGTACGTTTCTACCCGTGTTATTTTCTGTCTGTACCATACCTGGATTGTCTTTCACCTTTCACTTTCAACGAGTCACACAGACTGAGAAACACTGGGGCACCGATATACCTTAAGGTACCGAGGTACCTTAAGAAGTCCGGTCTTATGACCTCACCCATCGGAAAGGGAAGAGATTCCCTAGCAGGGTTGGGTCCCTAACTTGGGTCCAGAGGACGTAACGTCCGTCTAAGAAATGGTCAACTCGGTGTTCCTTTCGGGTTCTTATGACCTCACCCATCGGATAGGGAAGAGGTCGTCTAGAAGGACTGGGACCGTAGCTTGGTCAGAGGACGGAACGTCCGCCTAAGAAATGGTTGACTCGATACTCCCTTCCTGGATTATCTTCGTCTTCTATAATTCTTCTCCACCGTTCTTATGTATCTTCTTGATATGTTTTTTCTAGAATTACTGGGTCTATTGGTGTCACCACACTAGTGAGTGAATGTCTGAAGGGACCACCGAGTCTCCCATTTTGCAGACAGATGTTACGCCCTCTGGACCCAAGTTCGGGACCCAACCCTTCTAGGGGACCTCTTCCTTTACCGTTAGGTGAGGTCATGATAACGGACCTTTTAGGGTGCCTGTCTCCTCGGACCGTACGACGTCAGATACCCCAGCGTTTCTCAACCTGTACTGACTCGTTGAAGTGAAGTGAGTGAATCTCGGTCTGTAGGATCTCACTCTCCAGTTCACCCGGAATTCTTCGTAGTAATTCTTGTTTCGATTACCTCCACCACCTTAAGATCGACCTTAAAATCCTTAATTTTAGGATTTTCTACTACGACACTTTCACAACGTGAGTTGTACGGTCGTTTAAACCTTGTGAGTCGTCACCGGTGTCTTGATCAGGTAACAAGTAAGGTTAGGGTTTCTTTTCGTTACAGTTTCTTACAAGTTTGATGACGTGTTAACGTGAACAGAGTGTGTAATCGTTTCATTACAAGTTTTAAGAGGTTCGGTCCGGAGTTGTCATAAACTTGGTACTTGAAGGTCTACAAGTCGACCTAAATCTTTTCCGTCTCCTTGGTCTCTTGTTTAACGGTTGTAGGCAACCTAGTATCTTTTCGGCTCTCCAGGTCTTTTCATAGATAAAGACGAAGTAACTGATGACATTTCGGAAACTGACACACCTAGTGTTGTTTGACACCTTTTAAGAAGTTCTCTACCCTTATGGTCTGGTGGAATGGACGGAGGACTCTTTAGACATACGTCCACTTCTTCCTTGTCAATCTTGGCCTGTACCTTGTTACGTGACCAAGGTTTAACCCTTTCCTCATACTGTTCCGACATATAACAGTGGGACGAATAAATTGTACGTCTCAAGTAGTACTCTTTACGACCCGACCTACTTCGTGTTCGACCTTAGTTCTAACGGCCCTCTTTATAGTTATTGGAGTCTATACGTCTACTGTGGTGGGATACCGTCTTTCGTTTCTCGATTTCTCGGAGAACTACTTTCACTTTCCACTCACTTTTTCGACCGAATTTTGAGTTGTAAGTTTTTTGCTTTTAGTAGCATAGCTAGGGCAGTGAAGTACCGTTTATCTACCCCTTTGTTACCTTTTGTCACTCTCTGCTAAAACTTGACACCACAACCTCTTCTGAGAACTCTCAGGGAACCTGACGTTCCTCTAGTTTGGTCAGGTAGGATTTCCTTTAGTCAGGACTTATAAATAACCTTCCTGACTACGATATTTCTTCCGACTCCTGTGACTTCTTAACCACGAAAACTTGACACCACGACCTTTTCTGAGCTCAAGCGACCTGTCGTTCCTCTAGTTTGGTCATTTCCTTTAGTTGGGACTTATAAGTAACCTTCCTGACTACGACTTCGACTTTGAGGTTATCAAAGCGGTGGACTACACTCCTGGACTGAGTAACCTTTTCTGGGACTACGACCCCTTCTAACGTCCGTCCCCCTCTCCCTACTGTCTCCTACTTTACCAACCTACCGTAGTGACTGAACTACCTATACTCAAACTCGCAACCACTACCTGTCCCTCCGAACCACATAACGTCAGGTACCCTAGAGTTTCACAGTCTGTGTGACTCACTTGACTTGACTTGACTCACTGATTGCGAAAGTGAAAGTCTCTTGATTCTTGGTCCACACACTAGGAACTAACCCAGGACCTAGACCCCCTTTTTTTTTCCAATATTCTCGTAATTGTCATATTAACCTCTCTACTAACGCAGTCACAAGTTAGGGACTCGTGTAATCCCACAGCTAAAGGGTCCTCCCCTTCGAACCATGTCGAAAAACGAACCCTTACACACACAACTCTGTCCTCCCTCGTCCACGCAACCTAGACTCATTCGCCGTACGTCTGCAGGGACCCGTCTGTGGGTCGACGTAGGTTCCACAAGGACCTGTGACCGCTGTCGTCTCGACTCGATCGGCCACCCTGACCCGCGGTCCCGTCTCCGATTGAAACCAAAGACAAGACGGACCTGAGCCAAAGGGATTAGACGTCTCACCCCAACCCTCTCCGTTAGGTCGGCACCCGCGGGGAGCTTAATACCGCAGTTGGGGGAGGAGGAGAGGACTGGGACCGACTTTCCCCGCAAGGGGTCTGGAAGGTCCCCGGGCGCCCCGGACACCCTGGGGGTCAGTAGGCCCGGTCCCGAGAAAAGAGACTGATGGGAGAAGCGGGCCGAGTCTCTAAGAGTTTAGTCTCGTAGACCCTACCTACGACTCCCGGAAGGTGGACTTCGGGGGTCGGGGGATCTCGGCCCGGCCTCTAGGTGGTTCCGACCCCCGCCCCCGCCCCCTGGCCTCCCCATCCCCGCCAGCTAGCCCGGCGCTTCGCACCCTCTCTGGGTCCGACTCGC
>SJYO01001743.1:0-10000 GCA_006410555.1 Capra ibex | reverse complement strand
AAGGAAGAGGTTACGCACTTTCACTTCAACGAGTCAGTACAGGCTGAGAAGTGCTGGGGTACCTGACATCGGATGGTCCGAGGAGGTGGGTACCCTAAAAGGTCCGTTCTCATGACCTCACCCCACGGTAACTATCGTCACCGATTTAATCGTTGCACCCGTCTGTCTAAGGGGAGGCCCCGGAATACGAAATTTCACAATTAACGACGGAGGTGAGGTTTTGGAATTCCCGTCCCGGAACCCCGATACGGAGAAGAGTGACACGTTAGGTCAGGAGGAGTCTAACGTTCGGTGACTGCGGAATCCAGTAGATTTTTGAGTGACTTCGGTCATAAGACTATAAAATCCTATAAGAGGATGTCGGGTTTGACTGAAAGACGTGCGTTAGAGGATAGGACCACTTGTCGCGGATCCGGACGTAGGTGGACCACTTTTCGGTCAATCGGAGAAGATGAGGTACTACTGGATTGAAGAGAAAGGCCTCTGTCCTCTCGACAAAAGTAAGGGGACTCTCTACACGACTCAACCGATTCGACGGTACTTGTGATGTAAAACTTACCTTGACTCATATGACGAGTACTATTGACGTTTCATATCTTTCTGAATTTTGAGGTTTATTTTATGTGTTGTTGTTATCGAAATACCAGAGGTACCCTTTTTTTTTCCTTTTTCTCATAGGTTCAGGAATTTTGTCTCAAATGAAAGATTTGGAAAAGTTTAAAAACTATTAAATACTTTTCTGAGTGACATTAAGAATGTCTTACGTCAGTGTAATAGTAAGAGATTATATAAGAAATCTGTAGTACGTAGACAATTCACTTGGTAAATAGGTACATAAATAAGTAGATGGCTCATTATATGGGTCATTAAGAATTGTGGTGGTAATTGTATCGGTGAACAAATGGGTCGACAGATGTTGGTCGAGTTATAAGTGAACAGGTAAACGAATTAACGATCAGGTTGGTAAGTACGTAAGGGAGGGAGTGTACGGTTAAGTGGAGAAGTGGATTATGTGTATTTGATAAGCGGTCTAGAAAATGAGTGAGTCATATAGTAGGAAGACGAGTAGTGTCTCCAGTGTCAGTAGGTGCCGACTCATGTTCTCGTTTTGACACCAAATTCCTCGGAGGTCCACGAAGACTAGCTCACTTTGTGAAAAGTCCACAAAGAGCCTCTAATTTTAAATTCTCGATGGTCTAGTCAAGTGAGACATGTAGTGCCAGTGTAATTAGAAAGTGACGTCGTGAAATATAAGGTGTTGATGAGTGGAGTGTTATAAACTAGACTTCAAAGGTTACTTAAATTAGGGTCTAGAGTTAGTAGACTCTCTTTTTTTTTAAATTCAGTTTATGTTAGATTCTCAAAAGGACGAAGAAAGGGTACACTCGGGGGTACTAAGATTTTGAGAACGATAAGGGGTTTACCCTTTACGAGAGAGAAGATTCATCTTTCAAATAAAGTATCCATAGATGGATCTTCAACTTTATCAAGGAAGTTCTTCGTAAGCACTGTCTGTGTGATTATATAATAGTAACAAATCCGAACCCAAACATTCTTTCCGTACTTGTATTTAATAAACGAGGTTTATTAAACCAATTCCACAAAACTCTTTTGACCAAACAGACTAAATTTTAAGGAATCAAGCTTTTAGTAGTAAATGGTAACAATATATAAGGACTCGACATTTAATAGTAGGTGGAGGGGGTGAAAAATGAAATAGACAATTTTTAGGACAATTTTTAACTTTTATAATTATGAGACGACGTCCTACAAGTATTATCCTTCCGACACAGACAACGTCCCTCCTCCCCGTCTATATTATATACTCTTGACAGTCATGAAAGATGAGTTGAAACGACACGTAAATTTTTATGAGATTTTTTTCTGAGATGAATCTATTTCATTTCATTGACTCGAACAAGATCGAAGGTGAATCCAACTTCTTTCGACCTTTCTTGTAGCTGGCAAAGGATTTTGTTCTCTTCAAAACTATTAGATGTTTTAGTATAGAAACTTTAGTAGTCATTTTACTCTAACTTTCCGTTTGTAGTACTTTAGAACCCTTTCTATCCAGGTAGGTCTTTCTCTATCCTACACTCGAGAATGAATGGACCTACTCGGGTACCTTCCTTTTGTCCCATGGGGAGGGGGGTTGATCGGTCACTTTTAACGAAATGGTTTGACGATTTCAAGCACACCCCATGATACTCATATCTTACCGACTCTTAGTACCATTTTTCTCTTCAAGGGTGTTTAAGAGTCATAAAAGAGGTATCTGAATCTTGACAGGAGTGTTCTTATAAACCCCTTTTCACCTTTGTTCTCCTTTGAAAGAAGGGTCCCATCCAGTTCCTCTTCCGTCGACGTCGGAGACGTCACTCGTCTTTCTTGAGAGGTTGGTGGTTTAGTAGAGGTAATACCTTGTTTTCGGACTTCGGTGACCCCCTTCCTGATGTTAGGGACAAAAGGAGTCTCTTTGGAAGGATGTCGACTTCTAAGTAATTTCTCCTTTTGTCTTTTTATTTATTTATTTAAGGGTACACCCCCAGGAACCCTGTCCTTCGATGAGACACAAGTCTAGTACTCAGTAGATAGAAGAATGAGACATCTTCACCGTTCTGGTGACTATGGATTGTTACTTGTTACAACCTAAAGTACTAGAGACTTCTTCTAAATCGAAACCTTGGTCCCTGGTCCGAACTAGTGAGTTCTCGAAAACACATCGTCTCAAAATAATTTCATTCTTCTCCCTGTTTCAAAGACTGTATCTGTAGTCCTCCCCCTGTCTCTTACGGGGGGAACGATCACAATCGTTCCCTCAATGTATGAAAAAAATTAACCAATAATGTCAATTAGTTTTCTTACAGAGTTCTAACATTTTTAAAATGGTCTGGGTGAGGGTGTTAAATGTAAAATCCTATTGTCCTAATCTTGAATTGTTATCTTTCTAGGATTTTCTGGGTGAAGGTATCATAGAGAGAACTTAGAACTTCAACGAGACAGAACAGGTCGAGAAACGTTAGGGTACCTGACATCGGATACTCCGAGGAGGTAGGTACCTTAAAAGATCCGTTCTCATGACCTCACCCAACGGTAAAGGAAGAGGTCTCCTAGAAGGGTTGGGTCCCTAGTTTGGGTCCAAAGGGTGTAACGTCCGTATACGAAATGACAGACTCGGTGGTCCCTTCGGGAGGGTATTACATGTAAGATTTTATGGTCCTAATCAGTCTTCCAAGAACAATTCCTCTTTGTTCAGGAGCTCGTTCTGTGTAACAATATGACTGATTGTGTTTCGTTAAAGAAAAGAGGCACTCTCGGGGTCTATGGAAAGTGGAAGAGATCCCGAGGTCTGGGGAAAGAGGAGAAGCCCTTGGGATCTGAAGAATAGTTCGATGGATCCTTAACCGAAAGAGTGGTGATTCTTTCGGGTTGGGACTCTGTGCCCCTGTTTCCTACACGGATTCAGACTCTGTCTAGGACCTGTTGTCTCTCAACAGGGAGGTAGTGGTTTGATCGTTGTTGATTCTTTGTTCATTGTCGTCAAATGGTACCCAATCTGTACCCCTTCTGTAAGACCTGCACGTCAGAGTGTCCCATTGAATTCTGTTTCCCTCCCTGTCCCTGTGACCCTTTTTGGGAGGTTACTGACTTACAGGGTGTTCGAATTTTGAGTCGTAAGTTTTTTGATTCTAGTACTGTAGACTAGGGTACTGAAGTGTCGTTTATCTACCTCTTTGTTACCTTTGTCACTGTCTGAAATAGAAGAACACGAGATTTTAGTGACGCTACCACTGACGTCGGTACTTTAATTTCTACGAACGAGGAACCTTCTTCTCGATACTGGTTGGGTCTCTCGTATAATTTTTCGTCTCTATAATAAAACGGTTGTTTCCAGGTAGATCAGTTTCGATACCAAGAAAAGGTCATCAGTACATACCTACACTCTTAACCTAATATTTCTTTCGACTCACGACTTCTTAACTACGAAAACTTGACACCACAACCTCTTCTGAGAACTCTCAGGGAACCTGACGTTCCTCTAGGTTGGTCAGGTAAGACTTCCTCTAGTCGGGACCCTCAAGAAACCTTCCTGACTACGACTTCGACTTTGAGGTTATAAAACCGGTGGACTACACTTCTTGGCTGAGTGACCTTTTCTGGGACTACGGTCCTTTCCAACTTCCGTCCTCCTCTTCCCCTGCTGTCTCCTACTCTACCGACTTACCATAGTGGTCGATCTACCTGTACTCAAACTCGTTCGACACCCTCAACCACTACCTGTCTCTTCGGACCACACGACGTCAGGTAGCCCAGTGTTTCTCAGCCTGTACTGACTCACTGATTTGGCTTGACTTATTATCTTTTGTAACTTAAACAACAACTCGATTCCTATTGGAATTGTTGTGTTTTGAGTTTGAGTCGAGATGGGTACTTATGTGACTAAGGGTGTCAGAAGTGTTGTGTTCTGATGTCCTATTTGTCATCTCTACACAGGTAAATTTTCCTATCATGATAAATAGAGTAACATGTGTGTTTTACGGGTCCACGGTTAGTTTTAATTTCCAGTCTCTTTTTCTTTTCCTTTTAATATGACATGACTTGTTTCTTTAAATTTTTGGTCTTAATCTATATGAACCTAATATCCTTGATGGTGCGTCCCCAATCTCTTTGAGAGTATTTCTTCATTTCTCAGATCACCTTGTCTACCTACAAAAGTATTTGCGAACTCATTAAAGTCATCTCTTAACTTTTGATACACCTCCTTAATTTACCTTTACGATTTGTCTTTTCTGTGTCAGTGTCTTTGTTTCTAAGGAATACGCATCGGAATTATCTCGGTTCTTTGTTAGTCATTCTCATTTCTATTTGGTCCTTTTAGTAGTTTTGATTTCGTGTTCCTCTTTTGTTATATGTTACTATTTTCTCAGTTCTCGGAGGGTCCCGACATTCTGTTCTTTTGTGAGATTGTATGCACTTTAACCTTTTAGGGTTGTCTTTTGTCTCTGTCTTCATGTTCTTTATGATTTCTCTATTACCGACCCCCTTTTACTTACTTTAGTTTCGTGTTTAGGTCCTTTGAGTCGGTCTATCCTATTGATTTTTTTATTTTTGCATTTGTGTACTGTAAAATTAACATATGTTCGGTTTTTATTTCACTTTAGTGACTTCCATCGGTCTCTATTTTCTATGGGGTGTATCTCTTCTGTTTGTAGATTTAATTTTACCTTAAGAAGAGTTTTTGACACGTTCCGTCTTCTATTCACTTACTATAGAAGTCTCGGGACCTCCCCACCATACCTCCTACAGTTGTTTCTTAAGATATACTTCTTGTTTATGTAAAACTTACTTCCTTTTTCATATCCATGAAATTCTGTTTGTTTTAGTTACTCATGTAAAGATCGTCAGGATCCAGTGTTCCTTACAACTACCTAAAGAAGTCTGAAAGAACTTCTTTAATAAGGGTAATATTTGGTCCTTTACATTTTTTACCCTAATATATAACGTAGTATAGTCTTTCATACCCTCGATGGCTTCTAATGATCCCAATACACCTTTTTGACAGGTTAGACTTTTCTAAGACACTATCGGACTCATAACTGGCTGGGGGACTTCTACAGGACTAAGAGTCTTACACACTTATACGACGGAAAATACAATTTTGAATGTGCATAAAATTTAATTCCTAGAATTTCACCTCTGATAGGGTCTATTAGAATCACCGGGGTACATCATTCTTTCTAGGAATTCTCTCGTGTCACTACCCTCGTCTCTGTCTTCTTTTCCACATTTTTACCTCCGTCTCCCAGTCTGAGTCTCTCTCCAAAAGACCCGACGACTGGAACTTCGACCCCTTTCCCCACCGTTTCTTCACGTCCGACCACTTCCGTTCCCCCCCTACCCTACTCCTCACCTCTTCTGAGTATTCATATAGTTGGTCTGTTTCTTTACTCCTCGTCGTAGAAGTCTTTAAGAGGAAGAACTTGACAGTACGCATATAAACTGCACATATGAACATAAAAAGTGATTAAAAGAGGAAAGTAGTGTGGGGGATAGTAAAATGTATCACAAAAGTACCACCATTTAAAACATGAAATGAGGTGTTAGATATCTTGTAAGTATGTATCCTAATACTGTACAATCTCCTCCACCACCTAGGTGTCTTTTGAGATTAGTTTCTTTTGTCCTTTATCAGGAGACTTTAGAGAAAATAGTACACTAAAATGAAAAGAGAAACAGGTGACGGTGTCGGACTCATGTCTAAGTAAAATACAGAGTTATCCCAGTGAGCTCGTCCGGGGATCTACCAGAGGACCAGAGAGTAGAAAAGAGGAAACTGAGAACGTTTTTTACTACTAAGTTTTTACACTTAAAATAGTTCGGTACGGGGACGAATTTTTGGAGATGATCGGAGGTAACGAGAGTTATGTCAACTTTCTGTCACACCGTAGCCACGGGAGGTATGAGACTGGGGAGTACTGGACGGACGACGTGGGAGGTGTCGAAGTTAGAAGAGACGGGACGTTCGCTCCGAAACCCTGTAAAGACTTGAAGGTACGAGAGGGTCAAGACTCTGAGAGTGTCCAACAGACGTAGAAACATACCTAACGACAGGAGACTCATTGATAAAGACTGAATGGACCAGAGGTTACCCTGGACAGGACCAGGAAAGTATGTCTTCTGAGGACTTTAGTGGGGACCTCTGAACGAAAGAGACACTGTGAATGATGTAGCAGAAAACAAAGTAGTAAACAGTAGAAACGAGATCCTGGTACAATGACGGGTTCCGTGGTACAACTAATGACACAGAGTTTGTGTCAAGTACCAGTATGTGTGTCAGATGTGAGGCAATCGTAAGGGATTAATTGTCGTTCTCCCGAAAGTGGGTGATTGTAACTGTACAAACCCCTACGAACGGATTTTGTGTTTAATATCCAGATTTAATGAAATACATTTTAAGTTATAATTTACCCGGAAGTTGAGACGAGCTCGTGACTCGAAACAGGTGTTCACCTTCTTGACGAATAGTGTTTCTTCTCTGTTCCCTTCTTTCCTGAAACTCTACAGAAGTTCCTTCACACTTCTACTCGACGATGGTATCAGAAAGAGGGGAAGGGGAGAAATAGAGAATATGGTAATGAAGAAGGGGCGGAAATGAAATAAATCCGAAAGACAGTCCACTCCAGACGAGGTCTGACAAGATTTGGGTCGTCTAAATATTGATCCCGGGACGTCACACAGTCCTCCTCGCTACCCTCTTTCCCAAATATACCTCTGACCTCCGACTGTACCCGTGCCGACTGAGTTGATAGAACTAAGGGTTTGACTTACACAGAATAAAATATAATCAACACAAACTCCTTAGACAGAAAAGTATCTATTTGATGTATAAACCATAGAATATGTTATAAAGTTTATAATGTACGATTAAAATATAGATTTGGATCTCTTTCTTAATTTAATAAACAAGTCTCTAACCTGTCAAAATTATATACTTACCATGGGAAATCCGAAGGGACCACCGAGTCTGTCATTTCGCAGACGGATATTACGCCCTCTGGGCCCAAGTTATGGACCAAACCCTTCTAGGAGACCTCTTCCTTTACCGTTGGGTGAGGTCATGAGTACGGACCTTTTAGGGTACCTGTCTCCTTGGACCACCCGATGTCAGGTACCCCAGTGTTTCTCAGCCTGGCTGAAGTGTACTGAAGTGAAAGTGGGGAATCCATACGTAATTTTAAGGAGAATTTAACAAACATATTATAGTTCCTCTCCAATTTTAAATCGTAGAGGAACCAGTCATTATCGGTACACATGTTTGTGGAAATCAATGTAGGAAAGACACATTTTCTGGAAATCAACTAAGAAGGTGAGTCAATGGAGGTCGTGAGTCTGTTCCGAAATGCAGGTGTACAGTCTCCGAGACGTATTTTGTAGACTTAGTCGGAACTATTGTTGTAAGTGGAGTCTTATCACTAAATGTTTTAAAGATCTACACCTGTGTATGAGGTACACAACAAAAATCATTCAGATTTTACACTTTTACGAAAACAAGGGTTACCTTTGTATTATTGGAAGATGTTTAAAATCTACTTATTCTTGTTCACCAGGTTTCATTCTAGATAATTATCTAGGTACTAATGTTTTTATGCCATAAAGTGTTATTGTTTAATTAAAAAGGTGATTAAAACCCACTTCACTTACCTCTAATTCACACCCTTCAAGACAGTGTCGTCACGAATTAAAGAGACTTGTAGGACGACACTGTATTTGTGTGGGAGTGGAGGGTGTGGAGTCGGCTTCGTGGGTCGGGGGATGGGTCGTAGTGGTCATGTACAAGGAGTAGTGGGAGGACCAACGGTCCCGTTACGTCAATTAAGAAGTATAGTCTTAATTCACTTTCCGTTTCGAGAAAAGAGATTCATTACGAGTATTAAGTTCAACGGTTAAAGCTGCAATTAGGTCTATTAACAGGATCTTCGAAGACGGTCCGGGGGAAGTGGAGGAATAAGGAATCTGACATTTAGTACCCTAAGTCATGTCCGTAGTTTTACCGTATCTTCTGTCTCTAGTCGAAGAGGACTTCGTGTCTTCCCGACCTTAACCCGACCTACATTCACTTTTACCAGTATGGTATCGTGTCCTGTTGGTGACACTCCACTCTCCGTGTCCACGCCTTCCGAAAGAAAGAGGGGAGACACCTGACCTAGAAATCCTACCACCTCTACTAAGACTACATCCTGTCCTCTTGGTCCGTCTTTCCACAGTAGTCGTTGTGTTACGATCTGTGGTACTACCGGTGGAGCAACCTCCTCCACAGGTGTGTCCGGTCGGACTGGTGTCGATCCTAAAGTGTCCTATACACTAGTTATATGAACAAGTACGTGTACCCGTTGACTTTCCACTACCACCAGACGTGCTCTCTCAACTGTCTCGGTGACTGGGTCCTACACTGCCGGTCGGATCGTGTCTCGGGAGGCACGTACTACTGGCTCATAGAGTCCCCCCAGTGTGTGTCGGTGTATCGCCAGTATCCGGTAGTGCCGGTCCTCTTGTTTGAGTTAGGGTGGGTCCGGGTCCCTCTTCTTATTGACCCGACGTGTCGAGTGCATGCCCTAGGGAAATACAAGACGTTCTTTTACGTGGTCGTAGACTCCTTGCTACGAACACCGTATCCTCTGTAGTTGTTCCCTCTCCAACCACTCTTTCTTTATGTACCCTCACACCTCAGCCGACAGGTCAGACTAGTCTTCTTGTTACTCCTGCAAGGGGTCGTCCCAGTCGTTCATTCACTGACTCTTGTCCTGCTTCTCTCACTGGACCCACAGGGTCAGTGGCCTGTCCGGCTCCTCTTACTTAAGAGAGTGGGTTCAGACCAATAGACGAGGGTATATTTTATCTCTTAATGATTAGACGTCTCTTACAGTCTTTATTGTCTACGATGACTTAATTTCTTAGTATTCTCATTGAAGAATCTTCTTACGAATTGTATTACTAGCCGGTTGGAACTGGTCTATGAGATCTGGTAAATACCTGGTGCTTCTGTCCGGACTAAGATGATACATAATATAGATGAGATGTATTCTCTCTCCGATCGTGAAAGGAGACCTGTACTACACTAGAGTATCAGTCAATTTCGAACCTTTATTACGGCTCGTTAAAAACCTTCGAGCCAAAGAAAGATTCAATGACGTTAAAGGTCTCTCCCCTCTTCACGTCTACTGTTACCCTTCATTTTACTAATTGGTACTTCCATTTGTACCAGACTTCAAGCGTCTGAAGGGAGATACATGGATGAGGTGTTTTATACCATTGTACATATTTAATTTATAAAAATTTCCTAACATTCTCCGTCTATTGTTCATTTTGACCGGTTACTACCTTTTTAGATCTTAAACCCTTGGACTTACATTTAGAAAGAAATACTGAATCATCTACGAACTAACCCAATCTTTAAATTTGAAAACGTATGGTTTAAACTATTGCGACGTATTGAATTTTC
>SJYO01001673.1:0-10968 GCA_006410555.1 Capra ibex | reverse complement strand
GGATGGGGATTAAAATAAAACTTTACAATCCTACACGAAGAGGGGTCAAGTGCCATTGGGGGTGATCAGGGACTATCTGCATCACGAAAGTCCTTGTCCTGGTAGTGTCTGGTGAAACACGTACTTCGACTTTAACTTCCTGTACGGTCTATAGAGTTATCAAATAAATTTTTATTCACATTTATAAAAATTTTCGTGAATTCTTATCATTTTTCACTTTAATAAGTAGAATTTAACTTCTTTTTAGGGTAACCTAAAACATTCGTACAAACAATTTTGTATTCAAATTCCCAGTCTGTATGAACCCTACTTGGGTCTGAGAACTCTGGACACAATAAGGTTAATAAATTCTTGACATATTGGAACCCGTTTGATCAATTGGACCGACTCCAAGTTAAGAAATAGATGTCTCCATTATTATACATTGAGTAAACTAACGATACTACTGATTATTCTATCCATTTCTGTGGATAATATCAGGGACCTGACATGTACACACACGTACACACACACGTACACACGTGCACACACGTAACACGCACACACGTACACACGTGCACACACGTAACACGTACACACGCACACACACGCGTACACATGTACACACACGCACACACACGTACACACTTGTACACACACGTACACACACACGTACGTGTACGAGTCAGTACAGACTGAGAAACTTTTGGGTATCTGAATCAGGTGGTCCGAGACGACAGGTACCTTAAAAGGTACGTTCTTATGACCTCACCCAACGGTAAAGGATGAGGTCCCCTAAAAGGACTTGGTCCCTAGTTTGTGAGGAAAAGACACAGAGGATCATGAGTTATGTATGTCATTGAATTTCGAGAATGTATGACTCTTCTTTTTACTCACGAGTGTCGTAGTCGTTTACTCTGTTATGTAGGACTCCCTTGATAATATTTGACAAGAATCCCCCTTTACCCATATTCGAAGGCCATTCCCGGATCAATTCTTTAAGGAACATTTTGATACTATGTAATCAAGTTTCCACACAACTCCGGTTTTTACAGGTGTCTTACATTCAGTATTTATTTTTACGATAAACATTCGTAGTCTTATATGATGGGAATATAGTTTAATTTTACACTGAAACGGGTGTTATAAAGTACATTAAGATCGGTGTAATACAGTCTCTTGTAAATCAGACATGTCATTTTTAGTTGATTATAATATTTTCCTCGGTTCTCCCATAGAACCGTACTCCTTATATCTCTTACTTGAACTATATTAAGTATAAGTACTATAGAAAGTACTACAGTAACTTCGTTTTTATTTTGACTATGGGAGTACTGTTGTTGTTTTTCGGAGGAGGAATATCGAGTTCCCCCATTAAAATCCTGTTTACAGTAAAATTTTCGTAAACTAATCACTAAACGTTCGAGAACCGGGAAGAAAAAGGTAAATCATGTACCGACTGTCCTGTCCTAAGAAAAAAAAAAAGTTTAAGTTTCCTTTTCACATTTAAATGAAGTATGTAGTCAAGTCAAGTCAAGTCAGCGAGTCAACACAGGATGAGAAACACTGGGGTACTTAGCGTCGTGCGGTCCGGAGGGACAGGTAGTGGTTGAGGGTCTCAAGTGAGTCTGAGTGCAGGTAGCTCAGTCACTACGGTAGGTCGGTAGAGTAGGAGACAGCAGGGGAAGAGGAGGACGGGGATTAGGAAGGGTCGTAGTTTCAGAAAAGGTTACTCAGTTGAGAAGTGTACTCCACCGGTTTCATGACCTCAAAGTCGAAATCGTAGTGAGGAAAGTTTCTTTAGGGTCCCAACTAGAGGAAGTCTTACCTGACCAACCTAGAGGAACGTCAGGTTCCCTGAGAGTTCTCAGAAGAGGTTGTGGTGTCAAGTTTTCGTAGTTAAGAAGTCGCGAGTCGAAAGAAGTGTCAGGTTGACAGTGTAGGTATGTGCTGGTGTCCTTTTTGGTATCGGAACTGATCTGCCTGGAATCAGCCGTTTCATTACAGAGACGAAAAGTTATACGACAGATCCAAACAGTATTGAAAAGAAGGTTCCTCATTCACAGAAAATTAAAGTACCGACGTTAGAGGTAGACGTCACTAAAACCTCGGGGTTTTTTATTTCAGACTACGACAAAGGTGACAAAGAGGTAGATAAAGGGTACCTCACTACCCTGACCTACGGTACTAGAAGCAAAAGACTTACAACTCGAAATTCGGTTGAAAAAGTGAGAGGAGTTCTAAATTTAAATATCTTGAGTAATATTTCCCATTTCATATCCCACTTCTATGTTAACTTTTTATTATTTTCCTTAATCTGTTCACGTATAGAGTGTCTTGGTGTTGCACGATGGTTCCCTTTGGTCTGATATGAAATTCTGGACCCCTTTTCGTCGTGGGGGTGGGGTAGGGTCGTGATTAATCAGTTGGAGATAACTAGGAGACACGACCACGTGTCTAGACTGGATCGTTCGTTCGGGGCTCCGGGAAAACCTAATAGACAGTAACCCCATTCAACAAAGGAGTAAGTAAAAATCAACCCCTGAAGGGGCCACCAAGTCCCCATTTCTTAGACCCAGCTCTTCTACGGGACCCCTTCCTTTACCGTTAGGTGAGGTCTTAGGGTATCTGTCTCCTCGGACCGTTCCGGAGGTCAGGTACCCCAGTGTTTCTCAGCCTATGTTGAATCGCTGATTTGTTGCCGTCGTTAGTGAGATTCACTAGGGATGAACTCTAACAGTTAATATAAGGTCGTTTTGACCCCTTCCTTTTTTATGAATGCTATAAGAGAGAGGACAGACTGTTGACACAGTAGACGTCTCGGACTATTTGCCTTTTCAGTCTCATCTGTAACAAATGACTCCTTACTCCTCTGACCCCGGGGTAATCCCCTGGCACCACTTTGGTGTACTGGGAAAAATATTTTACTCCTCTATAAACATATTCAAGAGACGGTAGAGGAGCGTCTTAGATGTGTGTGTTACTGTTGGGGTTCTTTAATGTGTCTATTTTTAACGTCACCTACGAACTACTCCCACGATAGTAATTCCCTCTCCAACTCAAACCAAACCTTCCACTCCTCCCTTTGGTGGACCTCCACTTACCCTTCTGTGGTCGTTGGTTCCGTCCTGGTGGGTCCGGGAGGACCCCTCCTCACTAATTTGGTACACCGTCGGTAGGACCCACGGTACACCGGGAGGAGTATACCTTTTGGTGTTCGAACGGAAAGTCACGCAGTACCTTCCTCTGTGGATCCTTTGTCCACTGAGACCCGACGGACCTCACGATGACACTCGGACAATCGAAGTACACGTGCCAACATTTATGGTCCAGTGACAAACCCACCTTTAATACCCTCAGAAACTTCAGGTCTTTATTTTACGATTGATGTTCCGGTTTCCCATTAATCTATGATCGTATTAAACCTTTTGTGTAAGAAGAAATATACCTAATCTTATAAAGTTTCCTTTAAAGTGATCGACGTTTAGTACATCGATCTAAACCACTTATATTTGTTTTGTTCTTTTGTCTTTTATAGACACCCCACACACGCACCTATATCCCCATCTCCCAATGGTTTTGACTATAATCAGTTACGATTTAGGAGTGAATTAACCGGTCTTATAATTGTTCCTTACCGTACTCAGAGACCCCTAGTAGTAGAGGACCGGTCCCATATATTTCCCGGGTCTCGTCCTCCTTCTGTGAGTGTGGACTCTTGTGAGTTGAGGCGAGTGGTGGAGTCGGGGTGAGCCGGGGTGTGTGGTGGTACTGGCCGAGGACGACGCCGGGGTGGAAGAGGAGGGAGTCGACACCGCCTCCGACGGAGGTCGGGGCGATGATGGCGCTGGGGACGACGACGGCGGGTCACAGGACGGTCTGGTGGCACTCGGCGGGGCACTGGAAGCACAGGGCGACGTGCGCGGGGTAGACGCTCGGGACGGCGGCGGGCCAGACGACGCTGGGGACGTCGGACGTCCTCCCGACGACGGCGGGGTAGTGGACGACGGGGTGCAGCACGGTCCGGCACCAGACGGCGGGGACGACGACCCGGTGGTGCACGACGGTCGGGCACAGACACGTCAGGGGCACGACGGCGGGGTGGTCGACGGTCGGCCGGGGGACGGCGTGGTGGACGGCGTGGAAGTCCTGGAGGGGGACGACGACTCTGGGGTGAAAGGAAATTTCGTTGTAGGACGTAAAATTCGTAGGTGAGACGTAAAATTAATGTAACTTTCTTTTTATCTGTAAAAAAGTATTCCACTGTTAGCAGTAAAATATAAAATGGTGGACCTATATATTCGTCTACAGGTTAGTTTACACGTCCACAGAGGTAGTCGTCTTCAGTGTTACCTGCGATTTCGGTAGAAATTTTCAGGGGTCTCACCCACAACGTTTGGGTAAGACTTAAGGTCTCCGACGAGTTTGAGAGAGGAGGTAGAAAACATTACACAACGGACGAATAAAAAGTTATTTGATTAAAAAAAGGACATTGGGGGGGGGGCGATGGACTAAGTAAGTAATCACGTACAAATAATCACATGTGCCTACTCGTTTGTTACTTTTCCTTCTGTCTACCTCTCCTACTTCCTCTGTCCTCTCCCTTTCCTCTCCATGTCCCTAGGCCCATACTCAGAATTGGCCACCATGTCCTGACACTCTGGTCAGGAGTCTGACGGGTGCACGTATCCTTTAGACTCGTGTGATCCAGGACACACCGAACAGGAAACGAGTGTAGAGGTCCAAGTACAGAGTTGTGAGGGGTTGATACGAAGTGAGATTTGTTGAGACTTGAAGAGTGTCATTGACCGTGTTCAGTGCTTCAAGGGACAGAAACGAAAACAGTACAAGAAGTAAATTAGACCTTATAGAAAAGTAGATGGGGAAGGGAGGTGGGAGAGGTAGATGGATTGGGTCTCAGTAAAGGTTCTAAGTCGAGTCAGGAGAGGTTAATAAGACAGGATTCGGGAGGTGGTACATACCTACACTCTTGACCTGACACTTCTTTCGACTCGCGGTCTCTTAACTACGAAAACTTGACACCACAACCTCTTCTGAGAACTCTCAGGGAACCTGACGTTCCTCTAGGTTGGTCAGGTAAGACTTCCTCTAGTCGGGACCCACAAGAAACCTTCCTCACNAGTCGAGTCAGGAGAGGTTAATAAGACAGGATTCGGGAGGTAGTACATACCGACACTCTTGACCTGACACTTCTTTCGACTCGTGGTCTCTTAACTACGAAAACTTGACACCACAACCTCTTCTGAGAACTCTCAGGGAACCTGACGTTCCTCTAGGTTGGTCAGGTAAGACTTCCTCTAGTCGGGACCCACAAGAAACCTTCCTCACTACGATTTCGACTTTGAGGTCATGAAACCGGTGGAGTACGCTTCTCAACTGAGTAACCTTTTCTGAGACTACAACCCTCCCTAACTCCCGTCCTTCTCTTCCCCTGCTGACTCCTACTCTACCGTAGTGACTGAGCTACCTGCACTCAGACTCACTTGAGGCCCTCAACCACTACCTGTCCCTCCGGACCGCACGACGTCAAGTACCCCAGCGTTTCTCAGCCTGTGCTGACTCGCTGACTTGACTTGACTTGACTTGACTTCGGGAGGTAGTGTGTTTGTGCGTACGTACTGTACGCACTTGTGTGTACGTGTGTGGGTGTTCGATCCGACCCACGGGGACTCAACACGGTCATTGTAGGACATGAAGGAACGGAGAAGTGTTCCGTGTCCTAACACTCATAGATAAAGAGATGGAGGTTACTTCCTCGGTGTTAAACGGACCAAGGGTAATGACTCCGACTACAAATCTTATATCGACCATCAGTTAAAGATGAATAACTTAGTTTTACGTAATCTTCGCTTAACAGAAACACTTTTCTTAAGATTTTCCATATATAAATGAATTTCGTTTTTTAAGTAGTCAAATTGAATTTAAAAGACTGGAGGTCAAAGAGGACAGATGTTTTACTCTTTTACTTATGAATAGTTACATTTAAAGACCCATTCAATTCGTTGAATTACATATATTTCACGGACCGTGTATCCTTCGTGGGGATGACAATGGTTTGGTTAAATCTAGACGAGCGAGTACGTGTCATTTTGTTTAGAAAACTGTGACGTAACACCACTTCTTTTCATGTCTCAACTGACGTTCCGTTGGTTGTACCTTGGTTCGTTCCTCTTAACCGTCGAACCCGAGTTTTCTGGACTTGAGTGGTTACCTAGAGTCCCTTCACAAAAATTTCTGTTCCACTTCTCCTCCCAGAATCCCAGGTCCTAGTCGAGTGTGAGTCAAAAGACTAACCAACTAACACTCCAATTATCCCACTATAAAATCCTTAGACGGAAGTTGGAAGACTAAGGTTAACCAGACCCCAGAGACGCGAACACTAGTCGTACGTTAATTAAAGAAGGCGGACTACCCCCCAAATCACAGACGTTTTGTTGACTTTCCACACCGAGTCTTATCATAGGAACTGTTCCTTGACTTTCAGGAACTGAAACAAAATACCGACTTGATAGTACTAAAATAGAACGAACTGACAGAAGGAAACAAAGACACAAAAGAGTAAAGAAGTTAATTTAAACGAGAAACCTTGAACCCCCTCCGAATCCTTCGATTTCGAAAAGACGTTTGTTTTTCATCCGTCCCCTGTACCTCCGGGGTGTCGTAGGACCGGACAAAGTTATGGTAAGTATAAACAACTTGTAAACTAGTAGCGATATTGTTTGTCCGAGTTTTTTACACGATGAATAATGTATAGTACAATAAAACTCAACCTTCTGTAAGTCCCCTTCTGAAAAAAGTCCTATTAGGTATTGGTAACGGCCTCCGATTAAAAGATTATTTATATTTGCCGTGTTTTTTTAAGCAGTAATCCAGTCCCGACAAAGTCCTACTTTGCCGAGAAATTTCCGACTAAATGTCATACATCCTTTCTCAGGAACTACCGTCCCAAATACTTATACTTATCCCCAAATAGTAGTCCCCATTATTCTTGACCCCTATATGTACGTAAATTATCAATATGAAAGGGAAAGTGGGATTGGGTTTCCTTAATTTGTGTTTCGACATCCTCTGAGGTTTTCTAATGAACAAATCAGAAGGAATCTAAATTCCTCTATTTATGAATTTGGTGAATCTTCTCTAAAAAAAAAATTTAAGGTCTTTATTTAGGGTGATCAAGGGCTAGTGTGTCCGGAAAACAGAAAAGGTTTAATTTATAAAAGAGAAAAGTTAATTATTATGGACATAGAAGACAGAAGTTGTAAAAATGCCTAAAATATTATTTGAACCTAATATTTCTTGTAGTCTCTGAGAATAATGTCTACTCCTTTGACCCCAACGATCCCAATTTCACAAAAGAGATTTAAAGTTTTAACTGTCCACCACCTCCTTCTTAAATAAAAAATTGAAAAGTAAAATATAACCGTATATCGGTTAATTATTACACCACTATCAAAGTCCACCTACCGTTTCCCTGAGTCTGTATGTATATATGTATAGGAAAGAGAGGGTTTGAGGGTAGGGTTGGTCTGACGGTGTATTGTGACTCGTCTCACGGGAAACCATATGTCATCCAGGAACAACCAATCGGGAAAATTTATTTCGTCACACATGTAAAACTAGGGTATGAGGGATAGAGATGGACGATAGGAAGGGAGGACCATTGGTATTCATAAGGTAAGAGATTCAGACACTCAGACAAAGTCAAAATATTTATTCAAATGAAGATAATAAGGAAAAATCCAAGACTATAAAGAGAAAGAGACCGAATAAACACAAGGGGTGGGAGGAGGACGGGAAAAAGGGAGTTAGAAGGGGTAAGGGTAGAGACTGTGAATACTAACCTCCGATAAAATTCCTAGTAAAACCTCTTGTGTCTTACGTAAAAGATAAAAGTCTTGAACGTTTTACAGGATTGTAGGTCCCGGGGGTTTAATCAAAGATTTTTTTTGTATTGAGTACTGTGAGTATAGTTTTGTGTTGAGTACTTTGATGACTCTACTCCCGTACCGAAAAAGACTGGTAGTCTTTTACAGTAGTAGTGATGTACGAAAAAGTTAGGTTGATTTTTTAGGGTTTTATATAGTGGTGGAATCTATTACAAATGAACAAAGGTGAGCTTGCTAATACGAGAACGTCTTGTAGACCTTAAACGTGTTGCATTGATTTTTTCGGGTACTCTATTTCCGGTCCCTGTGTAGGGAAAAGATTGTTTGAATCCAGGTAATCACACGATATCGTTCCCTCTGGTGTGCCGTAATCCTTGTGTCCTGTAGGGTGGTTCCCTTCCATTTCCAAAAAATATCCCAAATCTCCTTACCCTCTTAAATCCATTTTAATGTACTTTACCATCCAAGTTTCGTTTTATGCGGAGACACATTTTCTTAATTGTCGTCGCGACCCGTCACTTTACCTGAATTACAGAGGAAAGAGACCTTTGGTGTATCAATTCTGTTGACGCCTTACACCATAGACTTTTAGAGCATAGACTAAGAGACGGGGGACCTAACCTATAACTCTGACGAAAACACAATTCCACTAATTCCAGGATAGGTTCGTTATCACCCTACAGGGGAATAATGAACCCTAAGGGTCCACCGAGTCACCATTTGTTAAGCAGACGGTTCCGTCTTCTACGTTCTCTTTGTCTAAGGTCGGTACTCAGTCTTTCTAGAGGACCACATCCCTTACCGTTGGGTGAAGTCATAAGAACGGACATTTAGAGGTGCCTGTCTCTTCGGACTGTCAGGTACCCCGGTGTTTCTCAGTCTGTACTGATTCGTATCGTGCCGGGAACAATGATAATAATGAAGTTTATCGTTTCAAAGACTGTCAGGTATTAGTGTCTTGTGTTCTAAAGAATCCTGATACAGGTAAACAGTCAATTTTATTCGTTACGTAAATGTCTGCATAAGGATAAGGATTACAAACTTAGAGACATATATAAGATTCCCGAAGGGACCTTAGGGAATCCATTTCTTAGACGGACGGTTACGTCCTCCACGCCCTCTGAGTCCAAACTAAGAACCCACCCCTTCTAAGGGGCCTCCTCCTTTACCGTTGTGTAAGGTGATCAGAAGGGACCCTTTAGGGTACCTGTCTTCTCGGACGACCCGATGTCAAATATCGTAGAGTTTTCTCAACCAGTGTTAAATCACTGATTTGTTTGTTGTTATATAAGATTCGGTTTATTGTTATACGATTTTATTTGGTATTTAATTCGTTCAAGAAAAAAATAAAGGAATATACTCTGTCTTCAAAACTAATGATGATGATGGACAAGTGAGAAAATTTTACTGAGTCTCAACCTTTTTCTGGTCTTCAATACGTAGTCACAAACACGAGTTTTCTACGACACGTCATAACGACTACGAAACGGTGAGAAAATGGACATGAAGAGACCTCTTTAGTAAAGTGGTTAAACCGAAAGGTGTTTAACCCTATTTGATAGTACCTAGTCTTTGAGTTTCCGGAAATTCTTGGTCTTAATACCACCTGGTTTTACACAGTTAACGGAGTCGTTGGAAACAAGTCACAATAGAAAAAAATCGTAAATAAATAAATAACAGTGTAAAAAACTTCATATCAACCAAATGTTACAATACGGTTATCTTTTCTCATGTCACAATAAAAATTGGGAAAAAGGTTAAATGTAAATAAAAGACATGGGGGTAAAAAGAATCGACTCTGACTTTTTTCTGTTTTGTTAAAATAGTTAGTGGTCGAGTGAATGAAGGGAAACAGTAAAAAATTTAATAATAAAAAAACCGACATGGTACACAGTAGACCCTAAAAGAAAGGGGTTGGTCCCTACCTTGGGTACGGGGGACGTCACCTTCGTGTCTCAGAATTGGTGACCTGGTGGTCCCTTCAGGGAGGCGAACAGAAAGAATCTTCGGGTGGAAGTGTGAACTACGCATTCGTTCGTTTTAGGAGTCGGTTGTTTGGTTTCGTAGATGTTATCTTTCTATTAATCAGGGAAGTATTTATAAAATTACACACAACTTCTTGAGTCACGTTCGCGAATACAGTGTCGATCCTTCGTTCTTTATAAGGTTAAAACCACAATAAAGATACTGAGTTCTTCCTTATGAGTCTTCCCGTATTATACTTATTTCAGAAATGAAGCAAACCGGAATGTCAGCGTACTTTTCAAACAGAGGAAATTAACCAAAGGGACGGAAACAGAACGGAAAGATTTTAAACATTAATGAGACACTATTCTTTGATGTCATATCGTGACAAATGAATCGTTCCCAGGGCATACAACGATACTTCACTATCCGGTTAAGTCCGGAGCTTTGTCGTGATGAACTCACTGAATCCACCACTAAAGGACTATTTGTTCCACTTTATTGTGTAATAAAACGTCTTCGTGACCCGGTAAACGAGGTAACGTCTTCGTCATGTGCAGTGGAAAAACCAAACACATTTTGGTTTTGGTTCGGTAAAACCAAAAGGTCTTTGAGTAGGAAGTAAAGTCACAGTTAGTCTTTGGTCCGAATACTGAGTACTTAGAATACTAGGGTACGAATCAGTACCTACTACTTGTCTCCTTTCACCCTCCCACCGTTGTGACCTGAGGAGGTTGAAAGTCGAGCAGACAGCGTACTGTACCAGATCTTCCTAATCGATAAGTTGCTCATTAAAAAGTCTACTACGTTTAGTAGTTCATAAGTAAAGTTCCTCTTTTCGTCTGTCCTTCTTTCTTTTCGTGGATAGTCACTACGACCGTAACGACGGAGTCGTCAACTTAGGTGGTTAGACCCCAAAAGTAAAGTTACCCGTTGGTGTTGAGGTCCTTTGTTGTCGAAGGGCACCCCTAGTAGTCGAGGACCGGTCCCATATATTTCCCGGGGCTCGTCCCCCTTCTGTGAGTGTGGACTCTTGTGAGTTAAGGAGAGTGGCGGAGTTGGGGTGAGTCGGGGTGTGTGGTGGTACTGGCCGAGGACGACGCCGGGGTGGAAGAGG